>PVJA010015093.1:0-10076 GCA_004027025.1 Myocastor coypus | reverse complement strand
GGGATTGAACCCTGGCTGCTGTGCTCTGCTCAGGCAGGCGCTTTAGTCCACCGAGCTATGGTTTTGTTAGTTCTTAAAGTTTTTTTCCCCCCTTTTGGATTGCTGGGGATTAAAGCTGGAACTTCATAAATGTAAGGCAATTGTTCCAATGCTAAAGGACAGCCTTGGCCTCTGTTTGTTGAAATATTTCTATATTATCTTGTGTTTTCACCCCACTTTTTAGAGTGCATGTCTTCGCACTGCAGGGTGTCCTGCTTGTCCTTTGGGTGTCATGGGAAGGATCTTCCCGCTGTGACATCACTACAGGTTTGAGGCATGAGCGGCACACTTGGGGCTGACCTTTGTCCTAGTGCTTTGGCCTGGTGACTGGCTAGTGCTCTGCCTGCTTTGAATTATTTTAGCGATGAATAAATGGTACTGTTTGCCAAGGCTCTTGTCGTTGGTGACTCTCAGTGTTTTTCTCCTTCTCACTAAATAACTTTAAAGACATGCTTTATAATTACTTTCAATTTTCCTCATGGGGGTTATAAAATTTTTATGGGTATTATGCCATACTTATATTATGGTAACTTATGACTCATATTATTAGAATAATACCATAAATTACAGACCTTTATAACACAGTCTACATTAAAATAATATTTGAGATAAAATTTGAATTATAATTAGAAATTAAAATGTTATGTATAGCTCTCTATTTTATACAGTAGTATATACTTCATTAAAATATAACATATTTTACATATAAATTTACTTACACATTTTTCATACTTACACTAATACAATATTTTATATGTACACTATAGTATACTGATAGTATTTTATATTGCACTAATTTTCTTATTGTGTTTTCCTACTTTTAAAATATTCACAGTTTTCCTTTTCTTCTCTTCTGTGGATTTAAGGTTTCACTTATGTCTGTTAGTCAAATTTTATACGTTTGGTGATAAAAGAGTCACCTTTTTTGTTAAGATCATTGTTTCTTATTGTGTACTTTTGTCCTGTTAAGGCGTACTCATATTTTATTCCTGGCCTTCCTGGTACGTGCGAATGCTAGCACGTTTTGATTGTACAAGTGGACCCTGCCTTGCTCTGCTCATTGCAGGGACAAAGCACCCAGCACTCAGAATTCCACGAGGGAAGAGCTATTGAGCTCACGGTTGGCGGAGGGCTGGGTGCACAATCTGTTGGCTGCAAGGCAGGGCGGCGTGACTGACGGAAGCGCAAGCCAGCGAGGTGCCCCGCAGCGTCTTTCTGCCCCTGTTATGCTCTGTCCAGCAAGCCCATCACAGGACTGACTGAGCAACCACGTGCCCTTAACCCTGGGGGTCGCGCCCTGCGTCCAGCCCCTATGCAAAAGCCCCGCCTAAGACTGCGTGAGGCTTTAGGAGGACCTCTAGAAATACCTAAATAAATTTCATGAGTTTTGGAAGCGTTTCATTTGGCTTTCACCCAGTTTTATATTAAAAATTTGCAGTTTTCCCGATGGTACTTCTGCCTACTTCTAATTCTCTACGCTTGCGTTCAGGCTCCCGCCCGCTGGCTGTGGCTCACTGCCTGCTTCTTCTCTCTCCTCCCAGCATGGAAGAGTGCGAGGCTCTCTGCACCAGACTGGCCATCATGGTGGACGGCCGCTTCCAGTGTCTCGGCTCCCCTCAGCACATCAGAGACCGGTAGGTTGAGCTTCCTTCGGTTTAACTTTCCTGTCAAACCTCAGCATGATGCAATACTCTTAAGTAGAGCTGTTCTGGGGACAGTGTGAGCCCATCGGCTGCCTGCCGGCGCTCAACAGGAGACAAAGGCCCAGAGACACCGAGGAGGATGCTCCAAAACCGACCTTAGGGAGTCACCCGCATGGCTGTTTCCAGACATTTTCTCTCAAACATTTTGCTCTGTCCCTCCTGTGCCTCGCTATGGTAAGAATGAGAATCTGATGGTAGGGTCTAGACCCAGGCAGGACAGCAGGGCCCTCTGGCCCCCCAAGTCCTTTCCGACAGGGAGCCCTGCTGCGGTCTTCCAGTGGTGCCAGGCATCCAGCCGCATGCAGTGCCGTACTTAAAGACCTCTGTCCGTGCAAGAGTGAAAGAGTCTGCATTTGGGGCTTTCACTTGAGCTAATGAAGGAATAAAGATTTTGTTTTCTCGCCTTCATGAATTAGTTTGGTTTCTCCCAGAATGCTGATCTCTTCGCGCCTTTTTCCATTTACTTTTTGGAACTTTAATGATTGCGTTATCAATTTCTATGAATACTTTTATGGCCTGTTGTAACCATTTTAGAATTGCCTGAATGATTTTCTAATTTCCTTTAATTTGTTGTTTGACTACTTTTTATAGAGAGTAATTTAGTCATTGATGTTGATAAATCTTTCTCCTTTCCATGTGTTCAGTGCTATAAAGGTTAAAATTTTCAAGGACAGAGATCTTATAAATAAATAGCTGGAGCCTGCCCAAAGGCCTGCTTCAGAGAAAGAGCAATGTACCAGGTGTGGAAGCTGGGGGCTGTCACCGTGGGCAGCTCTTGCAATCCCAGAGGCCTAAGATAAATTGTTATAATCTCATGATATCTTCATCAATTTAGTATTAAAAATTTTTAAACAGGTTTTTCTTTTCCTGAAGGTGCATGGATTTCTTTTCTTTTTTTGGGGGGGGTGCACTCTATACATACATCTAAAGTTCAGATGCTTTTTGGGAGAAGAAAATGACCAATGCTTGGCTTGAAATGATAATTACGAATAAATATTAGGAATAAATATTCCATTTCCTTTTTTTCCTCTGGGCTTAACTATTCCATTTCTAGGGGCTAGGTCTTAGGCAGGGTAATGCTGGGAAAGCAAGCTTCATGGTAATTTCCTCCTGTTTAAAAATCCTGCAATAGATAAATACACGATGACATGTGTTGGCGACCATGAGGTGAGAGATATGGGATGATTCCTGGGTGTCTGGATCCAAAGGACACGTGTAGAGTCCTTTGCTCGCCAGGTTCAGCTGCCATGAAAACCCGTTCTCAGTTTGCACTCTGCTGGTCTTCAATGAGTGTCGTCAGAAGAAAAATAATGTCTCACTCTCTAACCTTTATGAATGCCTTCGTAAAGTTTTATAGCCCATTCTTGGTGGTGGCAAGATTTATGCTTGAGGTTAGTGACTGGCTTTCCACTGGGTTGTCCACTGTGGATCGCAAGAGTCAGAAGGACACTGTGGCTGGGCAAAGGGACCCTCTGGTTGGCGTGGTCTGTGGGCTGCAGTGTGTCCACTCTCTTCTTGGTCACCCTGTCCAGCAGCTCGGGTTTAGGGTTCATTCATTCACTGGCCATTAGGACATCTAGAAAATATGCACCTTAAACCGGGCACATTGCCGCTAAAACAAAATCAGTTTTCTGCTGGAAAATGGATTTTGTGTGGATTTCCTGCAGTGGGGCTCATTCTCTAGATTGGGTCATCAAATCCAGGGTGCTATTAGGATGAGAGGAGCCTCCAAAGCTTCTAAGAGAGTCATATGACATGGAATAGCCTGCATGTAAGAGAGTCTCATAAGCCTGTGTGTGCGTGTGCATGTGCATGTGTGTGTGTGTGAGTGCGTGTGTGTGTGAGTGCGTGTGTGTGTGTGTGTGTGTGTGTGTAGACCAGTGATCCAAGGAGAGTTGAGGTACAGAGCTGACTACCTGATAGCCAATCTTTTTCTTTTTTCTCTCATTTATGTATTTGGTACAGGGTCTCGCCAGGCAGCTCAGACTCATAGTGACCTTCTTATCTTTAGCCTCTCAGTGCTGGGATTATAGGTGTGTGCCAGTATGCGCAGACTCAGTTGCTGGCTCAGTATGAGCAGGGGCAAGACCAGTACAGCATGGAGGACCAGGGGTCGAACCTTGGTCCCTTCACTTGCCAAGCCAATCTCTTTTGATATCACAATTTTGTCCAAGCAATTATGTGCCAGGCATTCCTGCTCCTTGGCTTTTCAGGCCTTGGGCTTGCTCAGAAAGCCTGGCGGCCACTGGCACATGCATGGCCCGGCGTCAGCTGCATACTGCACCACTTGCTTCCCTGCCCTTGCAAGGGTCTTGTGCAGAAGACTGAAGCAGGAGGCCGGGCCAAATGCTCTAAGCAAGGGAAGACAGAGGGGCTTCCAACACGCAGGGCTTCTGGTTTGAAGTGTGCTGGGTGGTTTTTGGATTTGGAAAAAACTTTTTTAAAAAAGCTGTTTATTGACCAACACAACAAAGCTTTATTTAGCCTAAAGGAAATGCTAAGGTTAGTAGTATTTTGATTTCTTTGAGTTGTCAAACATGAACCTTTGGGAGGATTAACGAAACTGGAAAGTATTTCACAGGCTGCTCTCATAGACATAGCTTAGCCATTTAGCTCAAAGTATCAAGACTCATCTGCAAGGTTTCTTTGCTGGATTTTTTTTTTTTTTCTGTAAAATGAAAGGAAGACTAATGGTGTTTGAATTTTCAAGTTACGACAATCTGGATAGCTACAAATTAATATGTCACCTTATGTGACACCATCTGCTCCCTTGTGACAACTTCAATTTACCACTTCTACAACCCAGTACTATACACACAGGGGCTGAGATCAAGATGACATCATCGGTGATAAACTGGCCCACTTAAAAATGAAACCAATAACTCCACAGATTCATGCCACTTCCTCAGATGGGGTGGACGGCATTTGCGCACGGGCCCACGACGTTGAGCTGGGAGTGGTCCGCTAGCCGGTCCTGATTTTCAGCATTGTACTTGGCTTTCCAGCATCCTGTCATGCCCTGGCTGCTACTCACCCTTGAATTAATTCTATGCATTAGAAATAGTTCTGTTAAGAGAGAGAGCGAGAGTGCGCTGTTGACAGGGCTCCGAGTCCTCAGGGTGTCTCCACCCCAGCTGATGTGTGTAATTTGTCATCTCGTTTGTTTTCCCAACACCCTGTTGCAGGAACAAAATTAATGCTGTTCTCACATAATTACCTGGGAAGAGATTTAGATTCTCATGCCTGGCTCACGCTGGGGACAGCGGTCGGAAGCCTCTGGTCTTGCAAATTCAGATCATGAGCAAAGTCCCCCAGAGCTGTCACTTAACCAAAGGGGAATGCTGCTTTCATTTCTTAGTATTGTATTTCTTCTTGAAAATAAGCAGATTGCCTCTCACCCACAGCGAGCTTGGGGAAGAGATGTGCCGGAGATGGCTTCCTTTTTAGATGGATGGGCTTTGTCCCCGGGGACTCAGGCTCACATCAGGACTCCAGGGCACATGCTCACATTTGTTCACTGCTGTAGTTAGATGAAGACATGATTCCTCACCTCAGCAAAATCGTGTTGGAGCACGAGACACACACATCACATCCATGTGTGTCATGCTGTGGTCGTTGTCCTGGACAGACATCGTGCTGCATGGGGTACTTGTCCACATCAGGAAATGCCACTGCATGTTCATGGAATACCAGGGATTGAGTGGGGAAGACGGCCCGAGCTCTGTAAGAACCCAGGTAGACGCTCAAATCAGGAATTACAGTAGGAAGACTGGAAGTGCCTGGAGAAAGTGGGAACGCATATGAGGTAGGAAGATGAGAGAAGGGAGTGTGCCCACGCAGGGCCTTAGAGGTGGCCTGGTGGCTTCCTGGACCACAGAATATTGAAGCCAAGAATGTGCATTCGCTGTGAATGCATTAGAGAGGGAGGCGTGGTAGACATAATCAAGTCCTGCTTCAGAACAGCTTGACTCTAGTGGGGTAGAAGCTGAATATTGGGGGCTTATTGTAATTTTTAGATTAATTCTCAAAATTGGAGGTTCTAATTCTATGGTAAATAAAAGGAGGTACAAGGAGAGCCCGAAAAGTGGACTTTTTTTTTTTTTTTTTTGCAGGTACTTTTGTTCTATAGCTGGAAGTTAAATAAAAGAAAAAAAAAAAAAACTAGATAGAGAAAACTGTGTGTATGGAGGGTGTCCTGGCCAAGGAATACAACTTTGTAACTGAGACTTAAGGAGACCAAGAAGCTGGGAGCATGGAAAGACAGTGGTCACTGGAGAAATGAGAAATTTTGGGGGTAGTGAGCATGAGGAGGTCTGTGAGCTTTGGGAGGAACCAGGGAAATGCTGGGAGGAATTAGAGGATGCTGAGAGGAACTGGGGGCTGTTGGGATGAAGTAGAGGATTCTTGGAGGAAGTAGGGGCTGCTGGCACAAAGTAGAGGATGCTGGGAGGAAGTGGAGCTGGCTGGCACAAAGTAGAGGATGCTGGGAGGAAGTGGGGGCTACTGGGATGAAGTAGAGGATGTTCGGAGGAAGTAGGGGCTGCTAGAATGAAGTAGAGGATGCTGGGAGGAACTGGAGGCTGTTGGGATAAAGTAGAGGATTCTGGGAGGAAGTAGGGGCTGCTGGTACAAAGTAGAGGATGCTGGGAGAAAGGGGGGGCTACTGGGATAGTTCATATGAAAAAGGGCTTGTTGGAATTGTTCCCTGAGTCTTTTCCACTATGACAAGAGGCCGAAGGGAAATCCAAAGGTGAGGTAGTTGCTGCCTCAAAAAGCTGAGTTCATCACCGCTTTGTGCCAGTGTCCGAGAACTCTGTGGTGGGGTGAACTGGGCTTAGTTTTATTCTGTTGCATTTGTGGTAAGCCCCACTTAACACGGAATGTTCCCCAGTGAAGCATTTCCATGCTGCATCGGTTAGCACTCCGTACTCTCCACCCCTATTGTTTCTGGATAGCATCTCCTTCCACCTTGATGGCGTAAATGACTGCACCATACAGAGACCAAGACCTGAACAAGCAGGACACCAGCCCACCATGCTGCTGTTGAGAAAAATCTCAACACCCCCATTTCTTGCGCCTGAGCTTTTGGTCTTTCCCTATCATCACTGGTGGCCTCTGCTGACCATACTATTAAAGGGGACAGCCCTGGTCAGAGCGATGTCACAGGTGCTCAGCCACAAAATCCTTCTGCTGAATTTACTTCCTGTGGTGATCACTAAGGAAGCAGGGCATCTTCTTGTATAATAATCCAGGCTCCTCTTTGAAGGCCTGTGTGGTTTGATGCAATAGAAGAGATGTAGAATCCGAGCGACAGAATGGGCACCTTTTCCTTCAAAGGGGGCAGGCATCCAGTTTCCATAGGCTCTCGAAAAGCAATAATGGGATACACCAGCCCCGTTTTTACCCGGAGGTGCTGGGTGTCCTTTCTTCCTGCACTGTCGGGTTCTTCACCAAGAGTGACGCCATCTCCTCCACTCAGCCCTGTGTCCAGCCATCGCTGTCCGGAGAGTCCTCATGCATCCCCTCTCCCTTTGCACAGAAGCAGGGACCCTGCTCAGCGGCAGGTGAGGCAGCCACCTGGAGATGGCACTGTGCTTCCTGACGCCAGGACGCACCGGAAGGAGATGTGTCTGTGCCTGTAGAGGCGGGCATAGAATTTGCACAGAGAGGCGCGTGTTTTCTCTGCTCCGTCTTTCCCCATCACCTGCACACAGGTGTGGTGCTTAGAGATGAAGCAGCCCGGCGCCACCTCTGCCTTCTTGGGCCGTCCGCCCCCACGTGTGGGTCTGGAGAAAGTGGTGCACCCGCTGGCACCCTGACAGCACTGTTACAGTGCCGGTTTGTGCACCTGCGGCTTATACCTCGCCCTGTAGACTGCGGACACCTCCAGGGTGGACCTTCATTTTCAATTGCTCCTGTATCCCTAACACTGGGGACATGTTTTGATTTTTGTGTTTTTTTTTTCTTTTTTTTTCTGCACTACTCTGGGATGAAGCCAGAGCCTTTCCACTGACTAAGTTATGTTCTCACTTCTTTCTAATTAATTAATTAATTAATTAATTTTTTGAGATGTGATCTTGCTAAGATTGTTAACTTCCCGAGGCTGGGATCAAATTTTTGACCTCTCTGCCTCAGCCTCCCAGAGTTCTGGGGTGATAGGCATTCACCCTCACCCCTGATTTTAGCATTCGGGCTGCGTATATCTCATATTCTCAAAGGAGTAGCTGAACCAGTGCGTGAATAAGCTGATGACTGCGCATGCAGCCCCCGGCACGCAGCAGGCCTTTCTGGAAGGAAAGCCCTTCTCGGGTTGCTGTGGGTGGACATGAACAGGTCGCAGACCCACCCCAGTCCCACCGTCTCTCAGCATCCTTCTGGGCCCAAGAAGATCATGGCATGAGGATGACCAGGCCCAGCTGCACAAATGCTATTCAAGGCGCTCATCCGACCTGCCAGCGGCTGTGTTACCAAGTCAAGTCATGTAGCTGTCCCGCTACGAGAAGAGTGGGAAGGTGGTCCCCTCTGCTGCAGAGATCAGCCCCGGGGTTCATGCACAGAGCGAGAATACCAGAGGAAGCCGGGAGTGAGGGTGGGAGAGGACTCGTGCCCGCCTCCAATCATTCTGTTCCCTGATCTTGAGACTGCGGTTGTCTTTCTGTTTGTTTTTAACAGCTGTATGGGGCTATAGGTCACATATGGTGGAGCTCACCTACGTGAGCTGTGTGACACAGTGGGTTTGTATGGTGACAGATATAGAATCCAGTAGGTTCTACTGCAACAGCCTGGAAGTTACCGTGCGGAGCACTTCCGCCATCTCAGAAGGAGGCTTTGTCTTTTTGGCTGTCACTCCTGTGTCCGCTTCTCTGCTCTCCTCTAGTCCAAGTGGACTTGCCTGCTGTCCCTGTAGGTTTCCTCTTGGCGATGTTTCATATCAAGGAGATAAAGGGCTCCCGTCACTCCGCGTGGTGCCCTAAGCTGGATCCATGCACGTTGCAGCATGCGCCAATGTTCTGCTCCTCTCTGTGGCTCAATGATGTGCCTTTTACTTATGTACTCATAGAGAGCTGGCTGTGAGGAGCAAATTTCCTAGAAGTGTCCATGTGCAGGAAGGAAGGGAGCGCGCACGAAAAGGACGCCAGCTGTGCCCTTAGCACCTCCGAGTTCATGGAAAAGGAAGGGTCGTGCTCATATTGACTGGAGAAGCTTTGGGTCTCGTACTCTGAGCCAGGACTTTGAAAATGACAATATAGAAAGCATCAAGGACTACTAGTCTCCTGTGATTTTGTTGTATAATTCTGTTTTACCTTTTTTTTTCCATAAAAAAACCACCTGTGTATAATCTTCTGTGTTGATGTATCTTTTCCTTTGGACACATAGTGGTGACTGAAATTTGAGCCATATGGGGCTCTATGAAAAATTGCTTTTTTCAGTACCAGGCATCAAACTCAGGACCTTGCATTTGCCAGGCAGGTGACTATCCCACTGAGTTATCTCCTTAGCCCTGAAATTTTAAAAATGTATAGCCCACAGGCTTTGTGTGGCTTTCATTAACTGTAACGATAATATTTTATTCAATTTATGCTGTTGGAAAAGGAGTATTTTCTTAATTTTGGACTTCTCAGTGCAAGTGTATAGAAGCACTGCTCCTTCTTGTGTGCTGATCTCAGGTATCTTAACCTTGCTGCACCTCACTGATTAGCTCTAGGTGTTCATTGTGCTCCTCAGGATTCCTACACGGGCAGCCATGCATCTGTGGAGAGGGGCAGCACCGCTCCTTTCTTTTCAACCTGGATGCCTTTTCTTTGCCTCAGCTAGAACTTTGAGCAGAGCACTGAACAGAAGTTACGACAGCACCATGTAGTGGAGAAAATGCAGTCACCCTGCCCAGGGCTGCCGGGGTCCCCTCCAGGGAGCTCAGTGCTCCCCTGACTCCACTGCAGTGCTGCTGCCAAGCCTGTGTCCTGCGCTGGCTTCCTCCCTAGTCAAACCTGGGGCAGATTATAAGAGATGCCCAGTTGGAGGTGAGCCTCTATGGATTAGAACACTTACAACAATAGTATAATGAAATGCATTGAAAATATAAGAACTGTTTACTTCTAGAAGTTTCCATTTAGGACTTTCATACTGCAGTTGACTATGTGTCACTGAGCCTTTGAGAAGGAAAGCCAGGACCTGGGACAACTCATTTTTGCAGATCTGCCTCTGAGCATTATGTTTCTTGTGGGATTTGGCATGATAAACCGAGATAAAGTAAATCTCAGTTGACCATGATGGATAGGTCTAAACATAGACTTAAAAAAATAAAACAAAACAAAGCAAAAAAAAAAAAAAAAA
>PVJA010015092.1:0-46114 GCA_004027025.1 Myocastor coypus | reverse complement strand
ATGTTGATTTAAAAGGGTTAATGTTTAATTGTTTGATCAATCTTATATACCTATATGTATTAATCTAAACTGATCTGATGATGAAAATATGTAATATAACCATTGTTAAATTTAAACAATAAAAATATTAATTTAAAAATGTAGTATGCATCATAAAGCAAAAATGATAATTAAACATTATCCAGAAAATCAATTAAATATCAATTAATTAAAATTTAATTAGCTATTTCAAAACAATATTCCAAAATTCAAATCAAGTTGTGAGTCCAACTTAGAGGCCAGAATGTTGTACATCAATTGTCTCAGTCACTTCCTTAGCACAGATGCACAATATCTGGTTTCTTACAGTTTAAAGGAGGAGGGACTTGCCTGGCTCCCAGTGTGTAGAAATTTCAGTCTGTAGTTGGCTGGCTCCAAGGAGAGTGGCACAGAAACAGGTCATGGCAAAGGAGAAACTGCTCGAGGCCTGCTATCCGGAAAGCAAAGAAAGTCAAGCGGGGAGATTGACTTTCCAGGCCTTGCTCTGTGACCTGTGTAGGCAGAGCAGATCTCACCTACCAGCAAGTCAGATAAAAGTCCCCGTAATCCAGGAACCTTCCAAAAGTCCCATATATAAGTGCACAAAGCTTTTGAGAGCCATCTGGCTGTCCATCATCATGCAAAAATGGAAGAAAATTACCCTTAAATTTATGTCATTGTGTGTCCATTTTCTATTATTTCAGCTACCTTTCATAAATCAAACCATCAAACAATCAGGGAGTTTTGATGCCAAGATACACAAACAATCATAAGGCCTTTAATGTATACCCACCAGGCTTAGTTCTTACTATTTTCCTATATTGTGTTAGCATAGCCTGTATTTTTTCTTAATTTTCTAAAAACTTATTTATGTATTTTGTACAGGGTATCCTTATGCAGACACCTGATGATCCACCCCTGTCATCTGGTTTCAAGGCTGGCTCAGCAGATACAGGATGGGCGTGGCATGGCGTGCAGTACCAGGGACTGGGCCTGGGTCCTTGCACTTATCAGGCAGGTGCTTAGACCCCGGAGCTACCTCCCCAAACCATCACAGCTTGTTTTATGCGCTATGAGGAAGTCTTAAATAAATAGGACAACTGATTTAGAATTTTTTCCAGTTATGGCACAGCAGTTTCTTGTATTCCAGGCATTAACAAAGGGTTGAGCACACCTGGAATTCTTCCCTTAAAAGAACGACAGAGTTATAAAAATCTTCGTTATTTTGTTTTCTTAAATATTACAAAGGTCATTTCTCAAGGAAAATATCATTAATTTAAGTGAAAATAATGTTAACACAACTCTTAAAATGTAATCTGCTTGAAATAACTACAAAGAGATTAGTTTCTCATGACACTATTCTTATTAGCTGTTAATTTTATGAATATTTAAATTTCAAGTCATTCATATCTATTAGTTGCATGGGCATCCTACAAAAGTCATTCTTACAGTATTATTTTGAACAACAAAAATAAAACTTAGAGCACGTCACTAAAATGTTTGATACTCTATGTGTGTGGGGTGAGCAGGTTCAGCTCACGCTGGTAGCAGGTCTGGGATGGCATGTGGTGCCAGGGATGGAACTTTGGTCCCTGAGCTTTGCCAAAGCTCGTATAGGCAGGCACTTTAGACTGCTGAGCTATCTCACTAGCCTCAAGATTTATTTCTTAAAAGTACTCAAACCAATGCTAATAGAGCTAGTAGTGTATGGGAATAAGATGCTCTACTGTGTGCTGCCTTATATTTAAAATGGAAATCTAAAGGCTGGCCAAATAGCTCAGTGGATTAAAGAGCCTTTAAGCAGGCAAAGGGGCCAGGGGTTCAACCCTGGGGCACACTGAGAGGGCAATTGAACATTAGGTGTAGTGGTGCACATGGCTCTTGGCAGGCTATAAACAGGCATACCACTATGAGTCTGATCAAGTAGTGAGACCCTGAACACCCTGAAGACCATTCCCTAAAGTACAAAAATAAATAAATAAATAGATAGATAGATTGATAAAATGCAAATCTAGTGTCAAATATGCTAATTTACTTATAAGTCTATACTCACATCTTCGCTTTATCTATATTTTTGTTCTGGTTTCTGACTTTTCAATGCCATAGGCATCAAAATGTATTCTATTTTTTTTTGTCTTTTTGAGACAGGGTCTCGCTATGCAGTTCAGGCTAGCCTTGAGCTCACTTTGGTAGCCCAGGCTGGTCTCGAACTCACACCGATCCTCCTGCCTCAGCCTCCCAAGTGCTGGGATTACAGGTGTGCACCACCACGCCCGGCCAGAATGTATTCTTGATATTCATTTTCTGAAAATAATTATTTGGTCTAAGATCACATAGGCACACATTTCTAGAAATATATTTTTTCCTGAAAGTACTGAGTTTATTTTAAAGTATCACATCATTTCATTATCAATAAACAAAGACATTTTTGCATTATATGTTGATTTCTTCTAGAGTACAAACTGGCAAACAAGAAACAGGATAAACTAACGAAAGAGCTGTGCTTTTAGAAATAGTACACTGCTAATACAAAAAGCCTTCTTTTTCCAAATTAAGTGATTTAGGTGACTTTTCCTATCTAGAATTCTTTAATAATATTTTAAAAGATGTCTTTTGTCATAGTTTGTGTCTACAGTGTCCCTCAAAAGCTTGTGTGTTTAAAGCTTGGCCCCATAGCAGCAGTAGGTGACTGTGAAGCCTTTTAAAAATTACTATGTAACAGAGGCTCTAAACTCATCCGCATATTAACCTATATATATATATATATGTATATATATGTGTGTATATATATATACATATATATATATATATAAGTATATATATATATATATATATATATATATATATATATTTTTTTTTTTTTTTTTTTTAGGGTCTCACTACTGAGTCATAGTGATCCTCCTGTTTGTACCTCCCAAGGGCTGGGATTACAGACACGCACCACCACACCCAGTATCGCTGGCTCAGCGCGCTCTAGAGTAGGGCCAGGGTCACACGAGGGCCTGGCCCCTGCACTTCTTCTAAGCAAGTGCTAAATCTGCTGAGCTATACTGCCCGCCCTTATTAACCTATATTAACCTACTGATGAATTCATATAGGAATGTGTTTGGGGCTAGGAGCTTTGCTGAAAAAAAAGACCTCTCCCTGTTTCCTGACCCCCATGAGGTGAGCAACTTTCCTCTTCCATGCTCTCCCCAGCACCTTAGTGCTCTTGATTCCTACAGGCCCACAGTGATAAAGCCAAGCAACAAGGACCTCCAAAACCATGAGCTGAATGGAACCTTTTCTTCTTCTAAATTATTTTTCAAATGTATTCTCGTAACAATGGAACACTAATTGATATAACCCTTTTTCTTGATATTTATACATTTTTCATGGAATAGGGGCACAGAAAATATTATCTCTGCTTGGTTTAATTTGTTCAAACAATTTATGACTAAACTGAAGCAAAAAGGTCCAGTATCACAACACAAGGGCATTCGCAGTTTCAACGTGTCTTAAAAAAGGGAAATCACTAAAATTTATTTTAACAGAAACATATAGAAAACAATTCCTGGGTATTAAATGACATTGTACTTTTTAATAGTTAAAATCTGAGCTCTATTTCAGAGGATGTCTCTTTAAGCTTACTTTCTATCCCAATTCCATGAAAAAAATATATATTTTCACTGAAATAACCAATTCAGAAACATGACTTTATCATGAGAATATAGTTAAATAAAGAACTTGGAAAACAAATGTACCTACTGTTTTTATGAAGGGATCATGTGATCTGCTCATTTAATATGGCCTGAAAGTTTACACGACAAATCCTGGAAAGCTGGTGGATCAGGACATAGAAGTTTCTTCTACAAAAGAATGGGAATATTATAATTGTCACATAAAATGAAAATGTTTCACATATCAGTGCCATTACCTGCAAGTACTTTTGATCACAACTTCATTTCAAAAACATATACATTCTTCTTCAGCAAATCTAATGAAGCAGTTTGGAAACAAGAGATAGACTCTCAATTTCTCACTGGTGTGCTACAGACAGAATTAAGTTGCAACAGTATCAAAAAAAAAAGTGTTATTTTTGTAAAAATCATTAAAGTACAAAAAATGTCTTGGCACGTAATACTATCCCATATTTATTTAAAATTTTATCACAATCTTCTATAATCCTCCACAAAATGTTTATATTTTGCTTATGCATTCATTTTATTACACATGAAAACACCACCTAATTATTTTTTAACTTTAAGTAATTTCTTTTCAAATCAAGATAATTTTGCTGTTTGAAAAACTTATTTTATAAAGCAATAGGGGCTCATTTTTCAAGATGCTTAAGGCAGAATGCTCAAGGCAGAATGCTTAAGGTTCATTCTTGCTGCTTTGCCTGGGCTTCTGCTTCCTTAGAATCAGGTGGTGCCTAAAAAGGAATATACTGCATTATTTTTTCAGGCTTCAAAGAAAACATCATAATTCCCATGGTGCTGGCTTTCATTGAAAATCTGAGGCGGCAAGGGATACCCTGTGGCTGGCCGACTGTTTTCAGGTACATTTTCTTTCATCCACTTCTGATTGTCTTCATTGGCTGCAATATCTTTCTCTTCAAATAATATTTTGTTGGCTTCTAAGAAACCAAGCACATCTTGCTGTTTCTTCTTAATCGCCGTAGAGCCAGAAGAAGATGCAATATACACGCGGATCACCATCCTGCCAACAGGGGCTTGAGGTTGTTTGGATGCTGAAAACAGCTGCAAAGCATCTGCAAAAAGGCTGGGAAGGAGCTAGGAGCTCAACAGAGATTAGACGAGTGGGGGAGGGAAGAAAGGGAATGCACCTAAGCCTGGCCTCGCCCTTAGCTGCTTCCCTAGAAATATATATATATTTTTTTTTCTTAAAATGCCTTATTTAAGGTTCTATCTAGAAAATATTTTGGAGTTTTTATAACTCACATTTGGAGAGATGCAGGTGTTCACAACAGCATTAAATTGAAACCACATATAAATTTCTTGGCAGGGTTTATGCCTGGATGTACCCTGAAAGCCTCATGATCATATAAGGGCTTTGGGAAACAGCTTGGATCCTACATTACTCCACTGGTGTATTTGTGGGTAAATGTAATCTCAAAAGGTAAAGACAGGCTTGAGGAGGAGGATTCCTGGGGGTAAAAGCTGGGTTAGTCTCTCCCCCCTCCACATTCTTTACCTTTCTCTCAGCTTCTTATGGCCTTTCTTTGAGCTCTTTCTCCGCTGCAAGGCCCCTGCCATGAAATAGTGAGCTACAAAAGTAACCATTATTATCACATATTCTTTTTTATTTATTGTTTTAATAAGAAATAACGATGTGACAGTTTCAAAACTCGTTTAGTAGTACAGTCCCAAAATTGATACAATGTATGTTGCTGTCCTTGTAGTAGTTATTTAGAGCACAGGATGCAGGTATGATGTTTTTCTAACCATTATTGGTACAAAACTTCTCACTGAACTAAGGGAAAGTAGTTGTATACATAGTCCAGTATTCCATAATAGCAGTGAGTTATTGGCAGAACTGGAAATGTTGGAAGCTGCTGATTTAAGCTTTTCATAGCTCAATGTAGTAATCTAGCTTTACTTTTTTGCCTCCTGGCTAAACTTTTCTTCTAGGTCCTTAAGCGGAAGTTTAAACAAGAATTGTACAATGGAAAATGTAACTTTTCTACTTTCCTCTGTGGTCTCAAAATGTCCTTGAACAGAAAAGTTGGGATACCACTGAGTTGTCAGATGCTACAGCACAAGTTCCCTTCTGTCCTGAGTCTTCAGTGACTTCGAAGGGCTAAGCTTTTATCACATTCTATAAGGAGTGGGCTAGATAATTATCTAGCCGTGGGCTAGATAATTTTGTTCATCACCTGAGATGAAATAAACATAACATACAGATGCTAATTATTCCAAATCATTGCAACTACTGCTTGGTATGAATATCCAAAGAAGGTTTCATTTTTTGTGTGCATTTCCTTTAGTAATTTAGATTAGAATGTGAGGTCAAATATATTCATTCAGTGTATAGCAAGTCAGTGCATGATGTTCAAAATAAGATTCTAAATAAGGGTAAGAAATACACTGCAGATCAGCTGTAAGTAAGTGGTTGGAAATATAGGCAAAAGTTATTATATTTCATTTTATATGAAAATATATTTACATGTTGGCAAATAACAATTTAACATTTTGTCATTTTTATTTAGATACTCATATTGTCTCCCAGTTAAAATAAACTTCATATAAAATGATTTTCTCTAAGTAGAAAGCACACAGACCAGAATGTGTGTGTGTGTGTGTGTGTGTGTGTGTGTGTGTGTGCTTCTATAACGGCCAGAATAAGAGGTAGAAAAAAATGATGAGTTTGTCAGAGAAAGAAAACTAAGTTGAAAATTACTTATAAAGAGACATTTGGAGGAAAATTATGTACACAGTAAATACGGCTAAATTAGTGATTTTTGGTTTTGAAAAGGGATTTAAGCAGAACTCCAGTTGTGAAATCTACTTTTCTAAAGTAGAACATTTTCTCCAACAAATTATAGATAGTAGAGTTGAACTTTAGGGGGCAGTCATTTGACAGATGGTTGAAGGACAGCACGTACATCTGTCTGTCATTTTTATCAATTTGCACAGTTTATTAAAAATTCAAGGATATGTTTCATAAAGTCAGAATGAAAAATTGGCAGTTACATGTACTCCAATATTTTTGGAACTCGCTTTGGAATTATTCTTCATAGTGTCATAATTTAAGTAATGTTTGGCTTGAAAGTAACTGCTGTTGTCTACAAAAGTATATATGATTGTTACCATCCTCAGAATGGGTTTTAAATATGCTTTAGAGTTTACTCATTCTAGATGTCTACAAATATCAGGCATAAGTTCTTCCAGGTAATTCCACTGATTTGAAGAACCATTGTGACAGAACCGTGTCGCGCGCCGCCTTGCCGGCAAGGAGGATGCAACACACAGTTCTTCCTTCAGTGGTTTATTCAGGACCCTTGTACAAGCTCGGTTGTCTTTCTTACTTCTCCCCCGAGCACCCGCGGGCTTCTAACTAAATACTCCTGAGCATCCAATCCCGGTTAGCTACGTGGCACTCAACGGTAGGTCCACATATGCGGAAGCAAGCCAGGGGTTTCAGCCTTGACCATATATGGTAATAAACAACGGGTGGAGAGCACTCAGCCCTCGGGGGTGGAAGGCGGAAGCCGGCGCCATCTTTAGGGTACGGCAGTACACGGCTCTCCACAGTTCCCCCTTTTTGTTTTTGTAGCAACAGGCGAGAGCAGAGGCTTGATCCCTGCCACACAGTAGGGGCCATTAACTGTACACCCCCCCAAAGTGTCCCACATCAGGGGCGTGTCAGTTAAGCCCGATGCCTTTTGTGCGGGGACGGGAATCAGCGGCATCAACCTGTATGCAATCAAGCGTACTCTCCAGGACTCTGATAACAGGTCACCTCATGAGCTCCTCTGCAGTGCTTTGCCTTACAACCTGTGCTTATCATTTTGTGGGTGTAGGGTGGCTAGCCATACACCAGGGGACTGTCCCGCTTCTAGAGCGGCAAAGGCTTGAACCATCATGGCTACATCGCAGCGCTGTTGGACCATTACTCGCCGGAGACACCACAAGCTAACTAAAATTAACAGAAATAAAACTCCAACTAGGGCTCCCATTCCCGCCCATTCCTTGAGATGGTTCATGGCGGTGGAAATCCAGGCGGCTAGTCCAGCAGTCATGCTCGTGTCCACTCTTGTTGAATTCACCATCATGATGGCCACACGGAGCTCATCCATCAAGGCACTGAACTCACCGGACCAATTTCCTAGGAGATAACTAGATAACTGCTTAGACAGATTGGCAGCACGGGTAAAATTCTCATACTGGATGCTAGTAACACAGAGTCCCAGGTACTTTCTTTCACAACCAAGCTGGGCTATCTGCCACAGGACATCCATTTGCTCCTGCACCAGATCTATCCTCTGATTGACTATCATAAGCCCTCCCTTTAATTGAGCATTTATATTACTTTGAGTATCCAAAGCAGCGGTGACCATCCCCGAAAATATATTAAGCGTGTTGGCGGTCATCACCGACTGGGATATAGCTACCGCTGCTGCAGCAGCTGATGCAGCCACCAAGGAGATGGCAGTTACAATAGCGGCTGTAATCCCTACAACCCTTTTGGCTTAGCGCCTTCTTGTTCCCAGGTGCAACCTTTTACCTCTCCTATGCTCTTGGCCTTCTCGGAGCATTCTTCCTGTAATTGCCCTAGCGCTCTTTCTCCTTCTGCCACTAGAGGGCTACATGACTGGTCTTCAAGACAGCTCGTAATGAGCCGCCAAAGCGGAACTATACCCCCGCTGATGACTTCCTCTTTACGAGCTCATTCAAGATCTTGCCCCAACTTATCCCAAGAAGTAAGGTAGAGGCTTCCTGTGTTAGCGAACGAAGGAGCTGCTTGATCTCCTCCAGGAACCTCTCCAAAGTTTTCCTCCTTAACTTTAATTTTTTGAAAGCAAAAGCCCCTGTAAGGCCTCAAGGATCGGGTGCGACGAAGACGCGCCCATTTCCCTTTACTTTTGGTTCGCTCTGTGGCGAACGAACACCCTCGCTCAGAGGTGAGCTGCCAAACTGGCCGAAGAACCCACGCTCAGAGGCGAGCGGCACTACCTGCTTCTAACCTCGCTCGTTGGCGAGAGCCGAAAGGCGATCCGCTTCCTGTTATTTACCAGGCAAGCGTGTCTCGGTTTCACTTCCTGAAACCTCCCCCACTCATGGCGGTAGCCGAAAGGCGATCCGCTTGCTGTTATCTACCAGACAAGCCTAGTTTTTCTCATCTCCCTGTGGTACCTTCAGGGCCCACTCCTTACCCTTTTTCTTCGGAGTGGCGACGTCACCTGTGCTGACGGTTCTGGAACGGCCTACTGCAAGGAGATGTTCCCCGTACGGGCCACCACTTGTCACGCGCCGCCTCGCCGGCAAGGAGGACGCAACACACATTTCTTCCTTCAGCGGTTTATTCAGGACCCTTGTACAAGCTCGGTTGTCTTTCTTACTTCTCTCCTGGTTGTCTTTCTTACTTCTCCCCCGAGCGCCCGCGGGCTTCTAACTAAATACTCCCGAGCATCCAATCCCGGTTAGCTACGTGGCATTCAATGGTAGGTCCACATACGCGGAAGCAAGCCAGGGGTTTCAGCCTTGACCATATATGGTAATAAACAACGGCGGAGAGCACTCACACCTCGGGGGTGGAAGGCGGAAGCCGGCGCCATCTTTAGGGTACGGCAGTACACGGCTCTCCACAGAACCGTCTTCTGAGTACTGTGATTATATTAAGGTTCTAGAAAGTAGGAAAGAGAATGAAATCATGTGCTTTAAATCTGGGTATTAAACTTCCCAAATAGAAGGTGAACTAAATCATTTCATGGCCTCTTAACTACAGTGCAGTAGTTTTTTCCTCTAAGGAGGAAAAAAGTTTGTAATCTTCTCTATATTAACGTTGGGGTGTTTTGCATAAAATCCAAATTAATATTTGGTACCTGCCTTTGCCTTTATCCTATTGTTTTTAACTTCTGTGACTTAGAGTATAAGGGGTTCTCTGCCCTACTGATTCTGCACTGGCTCCTTTCTATCTGGAGAAAGCCCATTATTTCAGTGACTCAGCTTGTCTAGCTCCTGCAGGATCCCTTGTCCCACCCCCTCTTCTGAGTCAGGTTGGGCACTTGCTATCTTTCTCTTCCTGCCTTTGATCTTCTGCACTGTACTGAAACCACTGTAAATGAAGAGATCATGTTCACTTGCCTTTCCTCAGTACCTAGCCCATTGCTAGGCACAGAGAACTGTCGACAGAAGATGAAAGCCATGACTTGGGAGCAATTTTCTGGCCTACAGCTTGTTCCTGGTCAGAGAAGAGCTCCAACTCTTGAAAAAAAAAATCAAAATCATGTTGTACTTGTTTACAATGCACAAGTATTTCTATTTCAGGTATTTTTGTTTAGGCTCATTTCACAGCTTTGGATTTTGATCTCTATAGTTTGCTAAAAAAAGAGGAGGAGAGAAAATTTGGATTACATTGTTAAGAGAAACCTCCATCTCTTTTGATAGAATCATTTCTAGAAGCAAGTTAGGCAGTGTCAGATAAGCACAATTTTTTCTTTTTCTTTTTTCAAAAATATATGGTTATGTGTGTAGATCCTTTCATGTTAGAAGCTTCACAAGGGCAAGCACACTTTCCCTTTAAATAGTTAGGATCAGGGTCAAGGAAATTCACAACCAATTAATGATAGCATAGAAGCACAAGTATGTTGGAAATAGCTTTCATTTTTGTTTTATTTATTTTTTTATGATTTTTACTTTATGATTCTGGGTATATGCAGATGTTTAGCACATTGTACTATTCATTCATCTGGATAGAAGTGAATTAAGTTGAACCATATATCCTCTACACTTTCTTTTTAGCACATCACAACATAAATATATTTTAAAATGTATATGTACATTTATGTAAAATTATATGTAAAAGAATGAGTAGACTGGAAAGACTGTTAAATAAGGCTAACAAAAGCAAGTATGACATATATGGTCAAGTCCTTTTTAAAAGTGTTTTTATTTTTATTTGTTTTTTGTTTTTTTATTTTATTAATTTTAATAAGAAAGAAGTAACAATGAGATAGTTTCAAAACACATTAGTATGACAACCACAATAATTAATACAACACATATTGCTGTCTTCGTAGTAGTTGCTCAGAGTATAAGATGCAGACATGATAACTTTTCTAAACAATATTAGTACAAATATTTGTTCTCATTGAACTATGACAAAGTAGCTGTATAACGAAGAGCAATATTCCATAATAGTAGTGAGTTATCAGCAGAATTGGCAATGTTGAAAGTGGTTGACTTGAGCTTTTTACACCTTAGCATACTAATCTGGCTTTACTTTTTATACCTCGTGGTTAAGCCCTTCAGTAACTACTAATTATACATATACATATTCCTCCTCCACTTAACCAAGTGTTATTTGTATAGGTGTAAATAACGACCTCATAACAAATAAATTCCTTTCCCATTCGCAATTACGTGTAATCTGTAGAAGTCTAGTGTCCTTTTAAAGTCCATGGAACAGCACCTGACTTTCTGCATATAAATTAGAAATGGCTTTTTTCCCCTTTAAAGACTGGTAGAATATGGATCATGTAGTTATAAGATGAAACACTTCTATTGTTCAGTCTCACAGCTTTCCCCTTTAAATGAAAGGAGGGGATGGAAATATCATGAAAACATTTAGATGAAGTAGGAGAAAGGTAAGGTACACACCTTGGAAGAGTCAAGCATGCTGCTTCCGTCTTCTATATCTCTATGACTAAAGCCACAGTTTCTGCTGGAGACATTAGACTGTGTAAGAGAAAGCAGGCAGTCCCAGTGGAAAGTCATTTTAAATGGAACAAAGAAACCTTCAGTGCACTAGTGGAGATGGCTGGGGCAGTTGATGGTACCAAAACCAACTCGTGGCCACACAGTCTATGACATTTAGTATCAGAATGCAAAAGAACAGTCCATTAATTATTAGGAAGAAGTTAAACAAAAAACACCACAAGTATTTATATTCTTGAAGTTAAACTATTAAGGAGACATAAAAGTCTACTGAAATGCTGCAATACTTTTATGGGAAATAACAGTTTTTTAATTGCCAAAAAATAGCACACATTGTTTTAATTTTTGCTATGGCCATGAAAGTCAGTTCCTATTTTTAGAAGGAGAAAAAAAAATACTATGAGGGACATCCAGTACACATTAGGCTTTGGAAACTGTGCTTTCTTATGCTTACTCCCATCTGTTAGTAGTACTGAATAAGATTTTTTTTAAATGTTCAAAATAAAATGACATAATAGAAGAGCTTAATAAGATTTTGTCATAAAAAATCTTGTAGTTATAAAGCTACAAGGTCAATCTTTAAACAAGGATTAAAATACATAGAAACCATTGTCTTAGATACACCTCTCTCATTGTTGTCACAAATACCTGACACCCAAAATGAAGGAAGGAAATGTTTGTTTATCTCAGTTACTGAAGGTTTCAGTCCATATTTGGCTGGATTCAAGGCAGAGCAGTACAATGCAGATGCCGGCAGTTCACGGTGGTGTAACAGCAACAAAATGGTGACACAAGCAATTGAGCAACTGGGGAAGCTGACAGCAACAACCTGAGTCTGTCTCTCTGTCTCTCTTTAAATTACATCAGGCTCTCTGCCTTATCCTATCTGCCTCAGGCCACACCTATAATTCCGAGCAGTACTCTACCATAATCTCATTAGTACTAAAACACATAATCCCAGTGGATCATCAGGTAAGTCTCAAACTCTAGAAGTCTCCACCCCATGATTGCATGAGGCTTTGGGGGAACAACTAGACATAAACCATAACAACCATACTGACATTAGCAAGTTAAAGGTAAATTAATGTTGTTTTACATGTGAATCCTCATGAGTTTTATCACATCATCCCAATACAAGTGCAACATTACACCTAAAGTCGCTGTGATAGCTAAACTTAATTGTCAAATTTGTTTGTGAAACAGGCACCCAGGGCCCTAGTCGTGTACTTTTGGGTGTGTTCATGTGGCTCCTGGTGCTGTGGCTCTGGCTCTTGCCTCTCTGGTGCTATTTCTCTTCCCTGTCCACCTGCTGTGGACTGAGAAGCCTTGCTTTGCCTCACTCTTCTGCCATGATGTCCCTGCCTTAAAGCTAGCTGACCAGAGGCTGAAGCCTCTGACACAACTTAAGTCACAGGCATAAAGTATTTGATCCAGAAGTAGAAAAACCGACCAACATTTGGGTATTTTGTTATTTGTTTATTTTTGTTTTTTGAGACAGAGTCAAGGTTAGTTCATGCTGGCCTTGAACTTAGTATGTAGCCCAGGCTGGTCTGGAACTCATGGCTATCTGTCTGCCTCAATCTCCTCTGTATAGGTAAATGTTTAGAAAGTATAAGTTTAATTGTGCCTCAATGCACCAAAAATGACAAAATACTGACAAGAACATCTTTATATCTCTATTATGTAGTTCTGTTGATTTCCTTAAGAATTGTGTCATAATGCAAATGTTTTCAGGATTTAAATGTTACAGTGTTGGGAAACAAAGTTAAAATTTAGAACAGAATATATTTTTCTGTGTGATCTTTTTGAAGAAGAAACAGGATTATTTAACAAATCATTTCCATATATTTTACCCCTATATTTGGACATCAATCACTTTAGTTATTTAAGAATCCATCAGATTTTCTGAGCACAAAATCAGACTTCCCTGGAATTCTGTTTCATTTTATGTTTCCTTCAGATTTCCATCTTTATACCAGTAATTTTTCTTTCTGTTGATATGGTTGAGTTTATAGGAGAGAGGTACATTCACATTCTAGGTGGCTGACTGTATTTTCTGGTGTCATTTCAAGGGCTGCATAACCTGTTGTACATTAAAAATATGGTTTAATTTTAGTTTTCCTTATAAACTTTCAACCTCAAACTTATCAATTAAATAAATTATAATAACAAATTAACGATACCTCTAGGTCCTAGCCAGTAGCATGGTGACGTTGTCAGCATGCCAAGTAAGATAAATCTCTTGCTGGTCCCCTTAGATTGCTTTTGAAAGCTGTCAGCGTAGATGCAAGAAACCACTTTGCTGCATGGAATTCCTGCAGCTGCTGACGGTGCATTGGCAACATTGGCTTTCTCTCCTGGGTGCAATGTTTGGAACATTGCTGCTATTTAAATTCTTGAAATAGAATGGACCAGTCCCAGGTAGCATGATTGGTACAGGCAGTACAAGTTTATTAGAGAGACAAGATTTACCCTTGGTCCTGGAAGAACTATTACTTAAGTCTTAAACAATCTTTACCACTGCATGAGCACATGAGGTCCATGACATCCATTTTACACTGATAGCGCTGCAATAATGAGGCACAGACCACAGTTGTCTGCATGCAGGATACACGATTTCAACTGCCCAGGTCGAGGTTGCTATTAAAATAAAACAAAGTCAACAGCAGATATTATTATTACCTTCATATTGAAGCTATTGCTTTTGTGATGCATGCACATTTGATATGTTTCTATTACTAGAAAACAAGCATCTTGCCAATGTTTAAAATATACACAAATAGATTGAGATGCTTTCTTTTGGCACAAGATGGCACTTTAACTACAGAGATCCAGTGTAATCTCAATGAAGTTGCTTACTGCTAATGAAAACAGGGCATACCTCTTGCTCTGAAAGCAAAAACTAGATCTACAAATAGGTAAAGAAAAGCAGAGAACAGTTTTACAGCACAGAAGGTGATTCTGTAAGAAACTATATGAGGACAGACGTTGGGAGAGTGAGAGGAGGACTGCTATGATAGCCTTTTTTTCAATGAGTTCAGAAATTAAAAGCAAATTAATCTTACTTTACTTACCAAAAAGAATATTTGTACAAACATGTTACCTTAAAACTCATATAGTTCTCTATTTATATTATTCTCTTGAATTATATCTAACGTACTTTATTTTGAACAAAAGATCCCTCTTACATTGTTTCTATGTCACTAATTAGTCTAAGAATCATTGGTGCTGGTATGTGTGCATTTGATCATTTTAACAGTGAAAATTCTTTAGTTGATTCCTTTGAAATTGGCTGTTTTCATTTATATGCATTGCAATGTCTCTGTAGCTGTAAACCTTGTTGGTAGAATATCTCTAATTTTAGTGTCATTTTTTAAAAACATATTTGGTACATGTTATGGCTTATGTCTAGTTGTGCCCCCAAAGCCTCATGGAGTCATTGGGCGGGGACTTCTAGAGTTTGAGACTTGATCCTTGATCCCTGGGATTATGGGTTTTAGTACTGATGGGATTATGGGTGGAAGTACTTCTGGGATTATGGGTGTAGCCTAGGGCGGGAGCTAAGGCAGAGAGCCTGAATGTAATATAAAGAGAGACAGAGAGACAGACTGGAGCTCTAGCTGTTGCTGCTGCTCTGCTGCCCTGATTGATTGGCTGTCTCTGCCACCATTTTGTTGCTGCTCCACCGCCATGAACTGGATGCTCTCTGCTCTGTTCCTCTCAGCCTTGGGCCAGCCGAACATGGACTGAAACCTCCACAAACTGTGAGCTAAATAAACCTTTCCTTCCTTCATTTTGAGTGTTGGGTATTTGTTCCAGCAACGAGCAAAAAGTAACTAAAACAGTACAGGTTCTTGCTATGCAGCTCAGATTCCTTGTGATCCTCCAGTTTCCAGCCTCCCCAGCATTGAGATTATAGGCATGCACCAGTGCACCCGGCCTCTGTGTCTGGCTCTGCATTTATCTGTTGATTGCCTAGGCAGGCTCAGTCCACTGAGCTATCTCACCAGCCCCTGTTAAATGTCATTTAAATGGCATCTTAGCAAGGGCATTCAACAGTGCTGAAATTAACATGCATGTGCTTAGAAGAGTCATTCTTGACCTTTTCACTTTCATATTTAGCAGAAAACCTTGGGAGTTTTTATCATCTCTTGTTGTTTCTTTTACTGAATGATTTCAAACATAATATTAAAAATCTTCAGGACAAGTTTGTTTAAGCCCTATGACCAGAAATACCCTAGAAAGGTCATACACTGTAGCTTATTTATGTGATGGCCTAAACCCAGGCTCTTACATTAAGTATTGCCATGATAAACTTCAGCTTGCCCAAGTGGCAAAAACAAGCCTAAGTGTGAAACAAGAAAGGAGGAAATGTACCCTGAGAAAGAGGTGACCTTTAGCAATAACAGGAAGAAAGAGCCAGATGTATAGCGAAAAAACAGTCAGATGTAAAGCAAAAATCTAACTGACAAGCAGGATATGACAAGCATGATTTTGTTTGAGGCTTTTCACTTTATAAAGCCCTCATTTTCTCTGCTTGTGACCACTCCCTTCGACTCCGAAACAGGGGTCTGTGGTGATGGTCTCTGAGTTCAGCTAACGAAATACTTTCAAATCTTATTGGCTACTTGGATTCCCATATTAATTACAAACTCACAACAACAGCACGGAAACCCTGATTGTGACTTGCAAGTTTCTTGCACCTATTCAGTTGCTTCACATCCTCTCTAATTCATAAACTGTTTAACTTTTCACATGGGTTTATTTCATGGGAGTTGTTGCTACGGGTAAAATTCCATTGTTTAAGACATAAGCACAGATAGAATGTGTATAAAAGTTACTAACACATATTCTACAGTATTTTACATTTTTTATGAAAATATGCTGACCAACGTTATTGAATAAGTGCCTCTCAGACTGGTCCCAAGAGTATCTGTAAAACCCCCTATGGGACACAGAGTAAGGACTCATAGCTATAACAACTGAATTGTAGAGCCGGGCATGGTGGTGCACGCCTGTAATCCCAGAAATTGGGAGGCTGAGGCAGGAGTATTGGTGCGAGTTCGAGACCGACCTGGGCTACCAAAGTGAGCTCAAAGCCAGCCTGAACTGCATAGTGAGACCTTGTTAAAAAAAAAAAAAAACTGAATTGTTGCCACACACATACACACACACACACACACACACACACACACACACACACACACACACAATGTACTTCACAAAATCCATAGGGAAAACACTAATGACTAGCCTTTTATGGAATATAAAAAATTATTAGAGAACTCAAACAATTTAGGTTAGGATAAGATTGCTGCTTGTGATGAGTATTTCTGGAGAGTGTTTGACGTAGTAATGTGCAGGAATCTAAGGTATTTGTAGTTGCTTTAGGGATCATCAGAATTATAAATAGATCAGACAATTATTTCCTTAAAATAAAAATTTCCTCAGAAGTTCCAGATTCCACACTTTGGCGAAAGGAAGACTTTATCATTAATAATTTTTACTTGTATTAGAGCTAAGAAATTTTATCTTCTGTAAATTAATCTTCTAACCTTGTGGATACATAATGAGTACATCTCTATTAAAGTTAAACTGAGTTTTTATGTTTTTAAAGCTTGTATTATGATACATAGGAATAAGATTAATACTTAGATTTCCTAAATGATTTCAACAGTGTAGATATTTTAAATATAATTTTGAGTATATTAGACATTTTTGTGCTAATCTGATATTCTGTGTAAGAACTGAACCTCACAATTTCTGTGTTTCAGTTTGTGGGCTCTACTATAGAAACTAGATAGTAATCAAACCACTTCGAGACATGCTTAGTTCACATCTGCTCAAAACCTCTTGAACCATCTCTATATTTTGAGCTCTCTTATCATGCATGCATTTTCCTGAAGGCTAAAACATGATAGCTACTGGACTTGTGGCTGGGATGTGATCGTAGGATGGTGTTACCCCAAGCTACAGCTGCTGGAAGGAGCTGCATCTAGCAGGCTATGGGGGCTCTGCCTCCCCTGGGGGCCTCCATGGTGTCTTCACTGAGTGACAAGTGTGGAGTGTTTGTTAGAGCAACCTCCTATTGCGCTGGGGTGCAAATGCTGGCTTTATTCAGTGTTAACACCCAAATCTTCCCTCTCTGCTCAGCACAAAGCCCATGAAATACAAAACATCATTAAAAAAATCACCTTTCCATTTAAATTAGCAAGAGTGAATTAAATTCTTGAAATTAAGGAGAAATAAGTATAGGTAGAAAGTTGTTTTTAAAAAGAAAGAAAAAAACAACATCTCTAAAGTAAGTAGGAAAGGAGTTTTGTCATTATTTTATAAGTCAGCAAAGCAGAGGCAAATTTTCCATGTACCAAGAACTGATGTACTATACTGTATAAAATAAATATACAAACAGGAATACTTTTTTTTGCTTCTCAAATGAAGCATGTTGTGATTATTATATGTCCTAAATTAATACTTGTCTATACCTCTATCATAATTAATTTATGTGCTCTTAAAAATCTTATGTGAGCCAGACATGGTGGTGCATGCCTGTAATCCCAGCACTAGAGAGGCTGAGGCAGGAGGATTGGTGCGAGTTCAAGACCAGCCTGGACTACAAAAGTGAGCTCAAGGCCAGCCGAAACTGCATAGCAAGACCCTGTCTCAAAAAGACCAAAAAAAAAAAAATAATATGTGGTTTGAACTTGTTTGGTAATCTTGCTAGGGAAGAGTTTACATAGTGCAGAGAATGCATTTGGTTGATAACGATGAAGTACCAAGTGTATGAAAGAGAATATCGTAACCGAGGAAAATTACTTGCACTACTTCATCTTGTGTTGTTTTCATTCCTAATTATCCATAAATTTAAGGTCAATTTGTGAATAACAACTTTACATTCCTTTTCCTAAACAAGCAAAATGTTATATCAAGTATCCTTCATTATGCTCTCAGAGTACAATTTCATGGATCATATCCTAAGAAAATTTTAGGTTTTAGTACTTATTCCAACATGTAACTCCTTCTTCTTCCCAACTTATGTGAGACTGATTAAATGAACCAATGCATAATAGTAAGATACAAAAGGAAGTATAAAAATAAAGTGCTAAAAATAAAGATAAGGCATTGTAATCTACTTTCTAACCTGTGACAGCCTTAGTGACTTCACATGAATGTGATTTAGTTTCCTATCAAAGTGGTGGGATGGTCTTAAATATAGCCATTTTATTAATTATTATTTTCATATTTTAATCCCCTTGCTTCAGAAAACAATCTTTTAAATCTAGAGATCAGGATACTGAGGACCCCATTGCCCCTGTCTTGTGGCAATCATTTTGCAAGCCTTACACACGATTCACTGCCTGGGCACGAAGTTACTCGTGTGTGTCTTCACTAGCTTGTTATTTTCCATTTCAGTTTCTGAATTTGCAGAAAGAAGATGTTATTTTTAGATAGATTTACAGACATTTATTTAATTCTACTGTATGAGCTTCCTACTATTTAAACATGAGGATTAAATTTGTCTTTTTTAAAATTGGGCACATAAAAACTGTATACATATATTCATATACACATGAACTACAATTATTTTGGTGTTTATATATAGTGGGTTACTTTGTTGCTTTTGTGTTTCAAGTTACTATCTATTAGTTAATAATAGTATAATTTTAATAGATTGTTATTTTCTATCAATCATTGATATTCTAATAAATCCCTATAGAATGTGATTAAAAAACTGTTACACGTTTTTTACACAGAAATTTACAAATCAAATCATATACAAAATTTCAGAAAGTCAATCCTATGGCATTTTTAATAGATTGGGGTTAGGATTAAACATAGAACAAAATAGAAAATATCAGAGAGTTTATCATTTGTTAAAATAGGTATTGTGAAATCTCTCTCAGTAACATTTACAAGCACAATACCAATCAAGATATTAATTTAGATGCTTTACAATAGATCAGATAGTAAGACTTTAGTCAAAATAAATTGACTTGTTGCATATATCTGAGTTTGTGGGCCACTCCAATTTGAAGACAGATCTGATTCCAACATCCACGCATAGACCTCAAGCTCTTCTGTGTGGCTGCTTTCTATTTTCTCGGCTTCTCCTCATCTACTTTGTTGAAATTGGCTCACAAATACCACACCATTATTCAACTGGGATTAGAGCTTGTAATCTGTAGTCAGGTGACACATTGCTTTTAGGCCTCTGGGAATAGTTGCAAGAAAAATGCATGAGGTCTGTGATGAGCAAATCTGCTGAGCTCATGGCCAAGGCACAAAAACCAAGGAAGCTTTCTTCAGCTGACCCTAAATTCTAAGAGATTATGAAACGACCACCACACTTCATTTGGAGCTATCCTAGTGACAGTGCAAGTTATACTAAAAAATAATGATCTTCTTTCAGAAAGTTAAGAACAAGCTATTGTGCCTTGCTCTTCGGTAAGTTCCTACACTTACTGTAGGCATCTGCTGCCATAGTTGGCCTTACTGACACACTTCAGGTAAACTTTAGGATATATGAAATATATTTTTAAAAACTTGACTTCTTTTCCTTCAGATATATTTTGTCTGATACTCATTTGTTTTCAAAGTAATAGTCTCATAGCAACACTTCAATTGTGTATCTCCTCTGGTCCAGGCTAAGTGAAATTCTCCATTCTAAAGTATTTTGTGGAAAAGAGCACTCATGAAAGATTCGCAGTAGTAATAATTTATTTTAATTGTGTTTTATACTTATAGAAGAGGTCTCTGTATATTAGTTAACTTTGTCCCGCAAGATAACTCTCTGTTCCTTAGACAATTACAGTATAGTAATCCTTAATAGTTGTATTTACTAATGCAGAAGTTTGTTCAAGGACAAGGCTAGAAGCTTGTCACTTAGAGGAGCTGCTCAAAGTCTGATGTTGGAACAAGTTTCCAGCTCTGCAAACAATTTGTATGAATTGCTTTGAATGAAGTTAGCTTTCTCTCAGGAGAATACAAAAACAGGTTATTCAGCCTGCTGAAAATGATACAATGTGCTATGCCATTTATTATTAGCTGCTGCATTAAAAATATCTCAGTACTCACTGACTCAAAGTAAAGCCATTTTATATTATCTTGTGCACTTTTGGGGCTTGGATTTTAGGAGCGCCCTGATAGGTGCTGCCTCCACAAGGCATCGTGACTTGGGGCTGTACAGTTGAAAGCACTCTATTGGTTTTCCTCCAATGCAGGGAATCTTGGTGGGGGTAGAAGAAAGATGACCCTGAAGGCTTTTCCATCACAGTATCCCTAGATTCCCTATGATAACTTAAAGCTCTGGAAGACTGCAACAAGAGCTGTTAGTCCTCTTAGAGTCTGAGCCAAGAGCTCCCATCTTTATTCTGGTTGTACACTTACTCAAAGAATTTAGCATAAATTCAAGCAAAAAAAGACAACCACCAGATCTCAATGGGTCTCAGAATGTGTGGTCAGGTTAAACCCACCACTGGTGCACACACATTATGCATCTTAACTTCCACTTGCCTTGGGTGGGACCTCAATGGCAGCTGTAGCTCCTCAGCCACCAGTAGCAGAATGAAATTTGACAGTCTAGCACTTTTCTAGTATATTCTGGTGAAGAACTAGGTGGAACATGGTGAACTGGCTAATAATTCCTCTGGGCTATTGTTAAACTAAATCTTGCAGACAGCCTACTGCTGCGCTTCATCATACCACATGATTTTCTCCCTTTATTCCAATACAATCCTTCTGTGAAAATTAAATCTGAACAATTTGTTTTGCTTTTTATGGGTTAAAATCAAAGATTTATGAAAGATCAGATATAAAGTAGCTCTTGCATCATGAGATGTTCTCTCCCTAGCAAATGAAGGAGAGTTGAAATGATTTCTTTGGAGCTCCAAAGGAAAAGATATACATGATAAATAAATTTAAATTGGTAAAGAAAGTGGAGGGTAAGGATTTAGTAGCCTTAAGAGTGAAAATTTCAAGTCAAAAAATGGTGGAAATTAACTCTGAGGTATCTGAGGCAGTATTTATGCTGAAAATTTTCTTAAAATACATTATAGAAAGAGAACAAATTTTATTTTACATTTTTAATCTAGAGAGTCTCTGGTTGTAGTCTAAGACAAAATATTATAATTTGGTTTAAACATAAATGCTCCAAATTTCACTTTGACAAATGGGGATATGATCCTCAATACTGCTTTGAGGATTCTCAAAAATTTAATAGATTTAAATATTATTTAAATATTAATAACACTGGTCTTTCTTAGAAAATATCATATGTATCATTGAAATATTTCACAGTCTTGACATTTTAGGTAATATATTTAGCATTTGTTGAGCAATCACAATGTAAGAGGTTATTTAATTAGGTTAAAATTAAAAATTTAGAATGATCATAAAGCCACATAGCTCATTATTTTTTCCTTCCTTCAATTTGTCCCTTTTTATTTTTTTGTAACAGAATTAGACTTTTAGAAACATCTTTTGCCCTTCCTCAGGAAGTCTGCTATTCATTAGAGAAATCGAGACATCATGGCCAATACCTAAGCCTGTATAATGCTCACTTGCCTGAGGTGCCAAAAATGCTGTCATGTAATGTCTGCTGGCTTTAAAAATAAACACTGTCATGTCTGAACAAGTGGAAAAAATCCTTACCCCTGCTGTACTTCCAGCTTCTCTCCCTGTTTGCTGTCCAGAAGCTCTGCCTGAGGTAGAAACACTGAATGGTTCTCAGATACGTCTAAATGCATTCCTTGCTGTGAAGCAGGATGGAAATGAGATGCTTCTCATGGTCTGAATTTCCTTGCAACATTATTAACTTTTCAAACTTTTCTCCCAAAGGCCATGATAGAAAGTAAACAAAGAAATAAAGCACATCTCTTGGCATACAGTATACTGCAAACTTTAGTTTTCATCTCTTTCACTATGACTCTTGAAGAATTTAGGACAATGCAGTCTTTTTTTTTTTTTTTCTACAGTTTTCCTTGATGTTGCATCTAAGTTTTATTCTCTTACATTGTATTGCAGTATTCTGCTTTGTGATTTATGTACAATCTTAACAATAATTTTATCTCCTTTGTGTTCTAAATTCTTAGAAGCCACTGCGATTATTTTACATCAACTTTTAGTAGCTAGTTATCAAGAAAGCAGGAATATAAGTGACATTGTAAAAGACTCTTACTATAAATTTAAAATGAATGACTTCAGAGCTAAAGCTATGAATACTTAAAATAATTCAAGAATATATCCTAACAAATATCATATGTATTGTGATTAATATGGTGTTTTAAGTATTAACATTGTAAAAATTGTACATATTTATGAAATATAACATCAATATAATATAATTTTAAATATGTGATGCTTCAAAAGGCAAATTTTAGTCATTAAATATTTGAAAACTATGGAATATCAATCTTCCTTTTTATGATTCTAGGAGGAGAATAGAAGCAGCTTGGAATTATAAGCACAGGTAACAACCTCCATGTACTACCACATCAACAAAATGTTAGAGATGAAAGAGCTGAAGAAACAGAGAAGAAAATAAGTTTAATGAATAAAATACTGCAAGGGAGAAACAACATTCCTTTTTCTAAATTTATTCTGTCTGTCTGAGATGCAGAAATCTACCACAGCCAAGCTTATAGGTGCATCACAAACAGTTAAATTTCAGGCATGTATTAACAGAAAAGAAGTATCTAATTAAAGAAATCATCCATGAGTATGGCCTTAAGATTTCTGGAACGTAGCACACCTCTTTATGAAATTCAGTCAATAGTATTCATAAAGGAAGCCGGTTTGGTAACAAACAGAGGAACTGGGAATGAGGTAAAATTTCCACAAGACATCATTTGACTAATTCCAGAAGCATATTTGTAGATAGTCAAAAGACATAGGATAAAGATGCCAATATCTTCAATATTCTCCCATGTTTTAAAAATACTTGGCATGGGAGTTCTCCATCTTTCTGAAGTTCCCTACCCTGATAAATTCCTGTTAGAATAGGTATTTCCTCCTACCTCTTCCTTTTCCACTTCCCAAATAAAATGACACAAATTTATTGTGCTGAGCACTATGTTAACTAAGGCCTAGAAATAATAAAGAAAGCAACCACTGTTTGTAACCTTAAATCCTCATGAGCAAGACAGGTTCTGAAATTTATAGAGATAGATCTCAACTTCAACGCAAGTTATGAAAAAATCGCAGTTTATCAAAGTGAGGTTGAGTAGAGCAGGGAAAGCTGTCACTGCCATGGAGTACTATGGCTCCACTGTCTTGCAACTGATAGCTTTAAGATGCTTGGTGGCAGGTGCCTGTTTCCATAGCTGCATTTGCCAAGTTCTCAGTGTATCAAGTTAGACTTGCAGAGTACTGGAAAGCTAGCCTTCTGATTACTAGGAAATATCCATGACAAATTTAATTCTGTACAGAAAACCCATCATTAATTGAATCGACAAAGAAAATCTGACTTTCTTATGCACAAGTTTTTGCCTCGCTATAAAATGTGATTGCACTGGAGAGCAAATCTTATGTTTTCTTTATGTATCTTAGGGTGTTCAGGGTCTCACTCCTAGGTCAAACTCATAGTGATCCACCTGTTTACAGCTTCCCAAGAGCTAGGATTACAGGCATGCACCCCCACACCCAGTCTCAATTGCCTCTCAGCATGCTGTGAGTGTGGGGCCAGCATGACTGGCTCCAGGATCAAACTCTGGGCACAGGCTCTCTAATCCGCTGAGCTATTTGGCTGAACCTTAGAACAAGTGTTTGAAAGGTTTATCCTCTAACACTTTTGTACATCTTCCTCCATTCCTTTTTATGCTGTTATTAATATTCATTCCAAAGCATGCTTATCTTTCTTGCTTTTTATAATTACTAATGATAAATATCTAAATAATTACTCTTGTGCATTAGAAGCACTTAAATTTTTCTATTAAAGTGCTACTTATCATTATGCATTATAAAAAGTTAATTTTAAGACATTTTCAGGCTGTGTCAGCCAGATAGCTCAGTGGATTAAGGCACTGAAACCAATTTGCCAACCCAGCCACGTGGGCACAGTGAGATGATGAATGAAACTGGGTGTGGTGGTGCACTTCTGTCATCCTAGCTCTTGGGAGGCTGCAAATGGGAGGATCACTGCAAGTCCAATCTGTGCAACCCTCTAGACCCTGTGCTAAATACATGAAAAAGTGTCATTTTAAGGCTAGTGCAGCTGTTACTATTGAAATCACAATCACCACTTCGTTAAATTAATCTAAGCTGCTGGTTGAAACAACATAACACCTTTGTGAATGGCCTATACTTCCATCTAATTTGCTAAGATAATAGTTTTGAAGGTTTCTTTAATATACCTAGCCCAGAAGGAAAAAATTCAATAAAGTGATGTCAAAATATATATACATTACTCCTATGACATTTAAAGTTTCAAATTTTCCATTGGTACTCACTATGTTCTTATCCTTCTTTTCAGTTTATGTAAGTAATACTTTCAGCTGACATGGACATAGGAAATTGTCTTGGCTAAATTGCTTTATGTCCTGCCATCTTCTATGAATAGTAATATCTGAGTCTGCCCTGTCAACCCCAAGAACAAGAACCACTTTAATTTTTTATTCATTCACTCTTAGAGTTTTGCTTAGATAAACAGTAAGAAGTTTAAACATAAGTTTCAAAGCTATCACAAGTATCTTCTGAATTTCTGAATCACAGAAATAGCATGCTTAGTTTCACCTTAAATGCAACATACTAATTTTATACATCCAAATACTTCTGTAACATAGCTATTTTTTACATGAGATACAAATAAATTTAAAAGCCACAAATAAGTTTAGCTAAATTTCTAAGTTAAGGACATCATCTGGAATACACATGATAGCTGTCAAGACTCAATTATACTTACTATGACTTAAATACTTGTTACTGAAGGTTGCCTAAGAAAGCACCATTCTTCTACTTGTTACTAGGCCAAAATTATTGAACCACAATGACTCTGGTTTTTTTTTCTTTTGTCTTTTTGAGACAGGGTCTCACTATGCAGTTGAGGGTGGCCTTGAACTCACTTTTGTAGCCCAGGCTGGTCTCGAACTCGCACCAATCCTCCTGCCTCAGCCTCCCGAGTGCTGGGATTACAGGCTTGCGCCACCATGCCCGGCTAGAATGACTCTGTTTAACTCTTCTATTTTCTCATTTGATCCTTTACCCACCTGCTCCCAGAATTGTTACCGTGCTTCAGTTTGTTCAGCTTTATTAGTCCATGTTATACTTCCCTCACTCCAATCTCATTAGCAAGATGACTTTATGCAAGACTGTTAACCTCGCTAGACCTCAATTAATTCACATATATAGAGTAAGACTAGAAGTTATCTACATTCTAACCCAGTACTGGTGTTCTATGATGGATGGCAGGCTTTAGGTTATGACCCCAAAGAATTATTTTACTAAAGTTTATTTGAATAAAATGATCACAGTCTGAGTGCATGCTTATCCGCATTGCACTTGTTATGTATAGCTTCACAAAATCTGTACAAGTTAAAGAATCTAGTAAACTTCTCTAGCTCATTAAATAGGGCACTATTTTAATATTCTGAGTATATAAAATGTATATTACTCCAATGTAAATAAATGATATGCTCATATAAAACTAATTTATTTGCATGAGTGATAGAAGATCTGGGGAAGCCTACTCATTTATCTTGTATTTCACAGGCTGAACTATTTAGAATATTAAAGAGCTAAATGAAAATTAAGATACCCTGAGTACTTAATTGCTTGTAAAACTGTATGTAAAATTTAGTTGGGCACTATAATAGTCACTTTCCTGTAGGACAAAATACCCTAAACACACAAATTAAAGGAGGAAAGGTTTATGTTGGCTCATGCTTTCACTTCCTAGTTAGCTGGCAAACCTGCAGAAATGCATGAGTGAGATACATAATGGAAGAAAGCATTCAGTCCAGGGTTGCCAGGAAACGAAGGTCAAAGGAGAACAGCGTGCTGATACAGCAATTGAGACTGAGCGTAGTGGCACATGCCTGCAATCCCAGCTCTTGAGAGACTGTAAACAGGCAGATCACTATGAGTCTGTTCTAGTAGTGAGATCCTGAGCACCCTGGAGACCCTTCCATAAAATAAAAAATAAAAAATAACAAAGTTTTCTTAATGGGGCCATACAGGGTGGCAAGTGTGGGATGAAGATGCAAAAGAGAATGAGGAAAAAGAAACTGGAAATATTATACATAAAAAATTCAGCACCAAGAATGTGGCGGGTTTTGTTTCACATAAGATATAAGAATGTTCTCATTAGAGCTGTTCCTGGTGGCCTTCACTCAGTCTTTTGCCTTTGTCCCATTAATAGGCATACTTTACATAGAGAAAACACATAATGATGCCACCTTCAGAGTTGCCACGTCTGTCTCAATTTTATATGTAGATTCCTTTTAACCCTTTATAAAGAAAGCAAAAGGCTTATTTTAAACACATCTGAGGTATCAATGTGATATAGGGACTTGAATGGAATCAGCGTAACAGCACATATGCTAAAATAGGGAGTGTTGAACTTTATTTGCATGCAAGTTCATGTTGGAAAAGTAAAGAATGCACTTTGTGATACATTTTCACGTTAAATTTTACATATCAAGACTCTAAGTACACTCTAGTTTGTCTTCTGATAAGCATCATTTCAGGATATTTCAGATCTTTGTTTCTGAGCACTGTAGCACCTTCACCAAAGATACATTTGCTGAAGCCAAATCCAATGGCTTCTCTTTGCCCCAACTCCAACAAACAGCTGTCAAGTATGGAACCTCTGATCAGGGTTGTATTGATCAACATGAAGTAAGAGTGTACTGTTATAGTTTAAGTGAATTAACTACTTTGTTGTTCAGTGTTTTGGACAAATCTAATAAATAAATTTCATCAGATTTCTTTTGAAGAAACAACAAATTCCCTCAAGTCATGGAGCTAACTAGTAAGGGAAACCAACTATGTTCTTTACTAAGTTAATTCTCCCTTAAAACAATTTAACTGATGGATCATCTCCTGAAAACTTTTATAAGCTAACCCATGTTTTTATAGATTTTCTTTACTACCCAGAGAGGGGCTTTATAGGAGAGCCAGTATAAAGTTAATTAAACATGAATTACACATTCCTCAAAAGAGAAATGTTAATTCTCTTTTGCATCCATACAAAGAGTCACTGGTTTACTTAGTATTTGTTTTCATGTTTTCTATAGTTTATTATATATATGTATTTATTTTACATATTTAATTAAATATTCATTAAATTTATTTGTTGAAAATGTTTGTATTTAATAAAGTATTTTAGAACTCTGGATTAAATTAGCCAACATAGAAATCTTGATTTTGGTTGATCAACACTGCTATAATAATTTGCTAGACTTTAAAAAGTGTAGTATCTGATAAAATGACAGAGCAGGGTAACTATTAAAAGCAACAGGAATAATTACAAGGAGAAAAAAACAGAGAAACACTAGTACTCATTTTATATAGAATTCTGTCTGTTTATTTCTTAGACTTCATACTATTTTTGAAAATTCTACTAAGTTGTATCCTTTACATAATAACGAATAATATCTGAACTAAATAATAGCAACCTAATGAAGATAACATTTGATATGAATGTCAATGAAGAACTTAAAGTCTAGATTTTAAGCAGTTTGACTGTCCTTTAAGGAAGAGAGGGGCTTACTGATGCCTAAACAGGCTGAGACTTGGCTTTTTTGTGTGTGTCTTTTTTTGAGACAGGGTCTCACTCTGCAGTTCAGGCTGGCCTTGAGCTCACTTTTGTAGCCCAGGCTGGTCTCAAACTTGTTGCATCGATCCTCCTGCCTCAGCCTCCCGAGTGCTGGGATTACAGGCGTGTGCCACCACGCCCGGCTGAGACTTGGCTTTAAATGCAATAATCATTAAATAATCTGAAGCAAAATAAGCAAGACTCAGAGAAAACAGATAGCACATTGTCCTTAATATGTGACAGCTCGGAAAATATGCTATCAAAGAAGAAGGGAAATAATTAGGCAAGAGGAAAAGGATGAGAAGGTATCAAAATGATGTAAGAGTGGAGAATATAATCAAACATGTTATGTGCATGTATTCTTCAAACATGCGGTGTGCACAATATTGTATAAAATTAATGTGCTTATCTATATGCATATGTACGTATGAGATAGATAGACAGATTAATATCCAAAGTGACACTAACCAGTGACTAATTTTGATTCAATTTTAATAAATTAATAATAGGAAGCCCCTATTAGGGGAATTCTGAATATTAAGAAGTTCTTTCTTTCTTTTCTTTCTTTCTTTCTTTCTTTCTTTCTTTCTTTCTTTCTTTCTTTCTTTCTTTCTTTCTTTCTTTCTTTTCTTGTTTCAGAACCTTTATTTGCTTATTCATTCATTTTTATGACCGGCTCAGCCCACCCCGAGGGCAAGGCTGGCACAGCATGTGGTGCCGGGGATGGAACTGAGGTCCCCGAAGCCGCCCAAGCTTTCCCAAGCAGGCGCTTCAGACCACTGAGCCATACCGCCGGGCCCCAAGAAGTTCTTCTTAATCAACACAAAAATTAATGATATTTTCTTGTTGATTTAATCCTAGCACCTAACTTCATCATTTGAGTCCAAATAAGTCAAATTTTACTAAAGTTAAGTTTTCTATTAACCTAGATTTGTTCATGTGATTTATAGTCTAAGAATATTTTATTTTTTATGTATTTGGTACAGGGTTTCATTATTCAGGTCAGACTTGTAGTGACCCTTCAGCTTTCAGTCTACCCAGCACTGAGATTACGGGTATGCATCACCGTGCTCAGTGTTGGTGGCCAGCTCAGCATGCTGGGGAGTGACTGGCATGACATGTAGTGCTGGAGATTGAACCCAGTCCCTACACTTGCACAAGCAAGTACTTGGTCCTCTACCCTGTCTTACTTATGTAAGAATATTTTATATGAAGGTGTTTAAGTTTGACCCTTTCTATTCATACCGTTATCCTGATTCCTAATATTTGTCAGTCCTATCTGATCAACTTAGGATGTTTTAGAAAGTTATCAATTTTATTTATATATAAATATATGCATATATTAAAGGTGTATTCACATATCATATATCATGCATACATACATTAAACTATTAAAATAAATATATAAAATGATACACCCATATATTATATGTGATATTTTTATATATTTATGTGAATTGTTTCTTTTTTTTTTTTTTTTAAGCATTTTTTATTTTATTTTTTTTCTTGTTTCAGAACCTTTGCTTGTTTATTCACCCATTTTTATGGCCGGCTCAGCCCTTTCCGAGGGCAGGGCTGGCATAGCATGTGGTGCCGGGGATTGAACCGCGGTCCCTGAAGCCGCCCAAGCTTTCCCAAGCAGGCGCTTTAGACCACTGAGTCATCCCGCCGGGCCCATAAGCTTGTATCTTATTTTTTTTTTTTTTTTGTGGGACCAGGGTTCGAACTCACGGCCTTGCACTTGCCCAGCAGGCACTTGTGCCTCGGAGCTATCTCCCCAGTCCCAAATTGTTTCTTTTTATAGTTAATTTATTTAGGAAATTAACTTTTCTACAGTTGTATTCTGGAAATGACTTTTATTCAATGTACTTAGCCTTGGATTTTTTTTCCTATTTTATATCTAGTTAGTCCAAAAATATACTAAAAATTTTACTTTAGGATTTCACAAATACACTATTTTTACTGGAACTAAATCTACCCTTCTAGAAAGAATGTATTAAATTCTTCTGTTTCTTTATATAGTTTGAATCTTAGAAATTCACTTTACCTGTGGTTTCTGCTCTATGTTCTATATCATTAGGACCACAGTCAGTGAACAGGAATTTGTCATTTTATTGAAGTTCATTCCTTACTGATTAAAGATATCTAGAAATGTGGAAAATAAAGTACATTTTATTTTTCTCTTCTGAGATACTAAGTGTCCCTTCCTAGTCAACTAACTTCTGTGGAAATGGATCCTACCTAATTTTAGATGAATTTTTGCCTACTAATGGTGGATGGAAACCAGAAACGTAGCATTGATCATGTGCAGTATATGTAATAGGACGAATGTGTGCACCTCTCTTCCCCATTCAACAGCAGCGTTGTGGTATGTTGGGAATGTGGCCATTTGGAAGTCATTATGAATGTTTTGAGGGCTCCTCTCTTAGGAGTGAGACTAGTGCCCTTTTAAGAGACAACATGTCTCAGTTACTTTTCTCTTGTTGCTGGGACAAATACTCAACACTCAAAATGAAAGAAGGGAAGATTTATTTAGCTCATAGTTATTGGAGGTTTCAGTCCATTCTTGGCCGGATACAGGGCAGAGTGGCACATGGCAGAGGGCAGCAGTTCACGGTGGCAGAAAACAGAAAAGCAGCAAGAGCAAAATGGGCAGAGTAGTGGCAACAAGCACTGCAGAGGGCATGTCTGTCTCCTTTAAGTAGCCTTCTGGCTCTCTGCCCCAGGCTAGGTGTAGCACTCACAACTATAATCTCAGTAACACTTATACACATAAAACCAATGGATTATGAGTTAATCACAAACTGTGGAAGTTCACCCCATGACTTCATGAGGCCCTGGTTGGGACAACTTGAAACAAACCATAAGGCAGCATATATTCAATTTCTTTTACATCATATGAGTTATAAATGAAGGTGTCTGTCTTGAAACGGAATTGAATCTTTTTCAAGAAGACCATTTGGTTCCCTAATTTTTATTTGTAACCACAAATATGTAAAAATAAATGCCTTCTGTTTAAATCACATAATCTATGTTATTGTCATAGAAGCTAAGGAAGAATGAGGCTATGTATTAATTTCAAAATTAGTTCATAGTTTTCTCTATTTGCCTGATATTTTTATATTAAAGGAAGAAATGATAATTCTAAGGACAGTCCCATTGGGAAGTTATGACTGCAGTATATATTAGTAGTATAAATAACCAACATGGCATGGATTACTCTGGGAAAAATGATGTTATGTAATTTTTTTCATTAGTCTTTGTTCAGTTTCTTATACTAACATGCCTTTGTTAAATATTACTGAGTGGAATATTAATGACCAGAGTCAGGAAAACTTTCATCTGCTTTTGAGAAGTTAGTTTGTGCTGTTATGGAGGGATAGGGACATGGATCAGTTCTCCACTGCAAACAATTAAAATTTTGGATGAGAAAGAAACTTAAATTCAAATATGTAGCCAGAAAATTAAGTAGAAGTCTGAGGTTGGCATTCAAAATTGAGGGCATGAGACCAATATGAGCTTAAGCTTCACTTGCCATTCACACAGGAATTGGACTAGAAAATGAAAAGTCAGATTTTATGAGAAGACAGAAGCCGAAGAGGAAATTCTCTCCTAAAATTAAATAAATAAACTTTTAAAAATGTGAAAGCCTTCACCCTCAGTAATAGTAAATAAACCTGTACCACCAGTGGGCTTAATGAGTAAAATACTGCATAAAATAAGTTGAAAAAAATATCCAGAGGAAAAGCACCATTAATGATTGCAAAGTAGAAATTGTATTCTTTGAATTTATAACCTAAACTCTAAATTAGATTAGAATTTAATTCAGAGCTCTGACAGACAAAATTTAGTTGCTTCATTTTAGAGTCCGCAAAAATTTGGGCCCCACTATACTGTAGTTATACATGGTAGGGTTAGGGGGCCCTACAGGCAGCGTGCCTTTATTTGTATCAAGGCCCTTGTTTCTGTCTACCTATGTGATTTAGATGGTAATTTAAATTCCCTTTCCTCTCCCTCTTTGCTTTGACTTTCTTACTTACAAAATAAGAATTATACAAACTATTATTTGAAAAGTGCCTAAGACATTGCTTGCCAGAAACTAAACACATGTGATTGTTATTTTTGGTCCAGGTATATTATACTTTCCTCAGTTTTGATTACAGAAATTCATATGTCTAACTAATTATGTAATTAATTCAAATATCTGATACTAATTCAAAGTCTTAGACCACTATTAAGTAAAGATAATTATGTTCCTCTGTTTAGAGACTAGATTTTAAATTGCATCTTCTTAAAGATCAAATTCTAAGAAATAATTCATTTAAATAGTTAGCAGAGAAGTAAATTTTTTAAATCTTTGGAGAAAAAATTAGGGGCAAGTAGAATGCTATACCAATGAAAAACAAATTTAAGGCTTGTTCTAGTACATTTTTATTGAATTAATTGAAAAAAACACATATATGCGTAATGAAGAGGGTATAATTAGTGATATAAATATTGAATTTACTTCTACCAGGGAGTAATTAATGAGCTTAGCCCAGAAGCAATAACAGAAGACTTTGCAAAGTTGAGGAAGTGGAAAAAGCCAAACAAGTTAGATTCTTTGGAGAAACTGTAATTATTTATTATTCTCTCTTAGCGATAGCATCTCACTATGCAGTTCAGGTTGGTCTTGTACTCAGTACGTAGCCTAGGTTTTTGAGAGACCATATATTTATATGGTAATATATTATATTAATTATAACACTAATTGTTCAATCTATACACTGGAATTGAAGATGCCAACAATTATGAGAACTAATAATAATATATTGTGTAACTTAAGTAACATTTAAAAGTCAATATTAAGCATAATTCCTTTTCTCCAGCTTTGTTGTATACAATTAGCAATTAAAAAATATTTTGAAGGGCCAGTGAGATAGCTCAGCAGACTAAGCACCTGCATAGACAAGCTCAGGGACCAAGGTTTGATCCCTAGCACCACCTTCTGTGCCAGCCCCACCCTCAGGTGTGCTGAACTAGTGACAGAGTCTGGACATGGTATTGCATGCCTGTATTCCCAGTCCTCAGCAGGTTTTGGTTCTTTCCCCGGCAGAGTGACCCATACCTTCATTCCTGAAGGCTCTGGACCATTTATCATCGTGCCTCTATTACATTTTTTTAATTTCCCATTTACTTTAATAATAGGGCATGGCAATACTAGTAGGCGCCCCAAGGGATCGCCTGCATGCCATGTGTATTCTTCCTTTCCTGCACTGTGCAGTAGTAGTCCAATTTCCCCTGGATAGTCTGGGCCAATCACCCCTGACAACACTATGATTCCTTTTTTAGCTTGTTTCCTCAGTGGCATAAGGAGTCCAAAGTAACCAGGGCAAAATCTTAGCTTCCAGTTCGATGGTGTCATTGCTGTGCTTCCTGGTACAAGCCTTCCTCTCTCTGGTACTAGGACTTCTAGTGCAGCAGAACATAAGGTTGTGGGTTCAGGAAGCAAGAATTTTGCTAATGTATCACTAGGTGTAATGGTGAGTGGTACCATTCCTGCTCCCACCCCTTGATTCCTGGAGCCATGAATCCTGGCTATGGGAGACACAGTACCATACAGAGGGCGCTGATTCAAAGTATATACAGCTTTTTGAAGTACCTTGCCCCACCCCTGCAAACTATTATCACCTAGCTGGAATTGTAACTGTTTCTTCAAAAGACCATTCCACCTTTCTATCAATGCAGCTGCGTCTGGATGGTAAGGAACATGATAATACCAATGAACTCCCTGAGCATGATCCCACTGCTTCACTTGTTTGGCTGTAAAATGTGTTCCCTGGTCAAAAGCGATACTGTGTGGAATTCCATGGCATTCTTTAAGTCCACAGATGATAGTTTTGGCAGAAGCATTACATGCAGCAAAGGAAAATCCATACCCAGAATATGTGTCTATACCAGTGAGGTCAAAGCACAGTCCCTTCCATGATGGAAGTGGTCCAATACAATCAACCTGCCACCAGGTTGCAGGCTGATCACCCTGAGGAATGTTGCCATATGGGGACTCAGTGTTGGTCTCTGCTGCTGGCATATTGGACATTCAGCAGTGGCTGTAGCCAGATCAGCCTTGGTGAGTGGGAGTCCATGTTGCTGAGCCCATACATAGCCTCCATCCGTGCCACCATGGCCACTCTGTTCATGGAACCCCTGGGCAATGATGGGTGTGGCTGAAGAAGGAGGTTGGTCACTCTCCAGAGAATGGGTCATATTATCCACTTGGTTGTTAAAGTCCTCTTCTGCTGATGTCACCTTTTGGTGAGCATTAACATGGGAAACAAATATTTTTATATACTTTGCCCATATGGAGAAGTCTATACACATACCTCTTCCCCAAATATCCTTGTCACCGATTTTCCAATTATGTTCCTTCCAGATTCCTGACAATCCAACCGAAACATTGGCTACAGGCCATGAATCAGTATATAGTTGAGCATCTGGCCATTTCTTTCTCCCGGTAAAACGCACTACCAAGTGCACTGCCCAAAGTTCTGCCCACTGTGATGATTTCCCTTTACCACTGTCCTTTAATGATGTCCCAGAAATGGGCTGTAATGCTACAGATGTCCACTTGTGGGTGGTGCCTGCATAGTGGGCATAGCCATCTGTAAACCAGGCTCTAGTCTTTTCTTCTTCCGACAGCTGTTTATATGGCACACCCCATAATGTCACAGGTGCATACTGAGAAGCAGAAGCCAATAGTAGAAGCCATAGGTGTCTAGGCAACTTCCTCATGTAATTTACTTGTCTTCTCTGGACCTGCTCTGGTTCTATCATGAATGTACCACTTCCATTTAATGACAGACTGTTGCTGGGCATGTCCCACCTTATGACTTGATGGATCGGATAATAACCAGCCCATGATAGGTAACTCAGGTCTCATGGTGACCTGGTGTCCCATAGTTAAGCATTCAGTTTTCACCAATGCCCAGTAACAGGCCAACAGCTGTTTCTCAAAAGGGGAGTAGTTGTCTGGAGATGATGGCAGAGCCTTGCTCCAAAATCCTAAAGGACTCCGCTACAATTCACCTATGAGGTCTTGCAAAAGACTGCAAACAGCATCCTTATCTACTACTGGTACTTCAAGTACCATGAAATCTGCTGGATCATATGGCCCCAGAGGCAGAGTGGCCTGAACAGCAGCCTGGACCTGTTGCAGGGCTTTTTTCTGTTTCGGGCCCCATTCAAAATTAGAAGCTTTCTGAGTCACTCGGTAAATGGGTCGGCGTAAGACAGCTAAATGAAGAATATGTTGTCTTCAAAATCCAAATAGGCCTACGAGGCACTGTGCCTCCTTTTTGGTCGTAGGGAAAGCCAGATGCAACAATTTATCCTTCACCTTAGAAGGAATATCTCTACACGCTCCACACCATTGGACTCCTAGAAACTTCACTGAGGTAGAAGGACCTTAAATTTTTGTGGAATTTATCTCACATACTGTGGCCCTCAAATGCTGTACTAACAAATCCAAGGTGGTTGCCACCTACTGCTCAGTAGGCCAAATAAGCATGACATCATCATTATAATGGACCAGTGTGATATTTTGAGGAAGAGAAAAACAATTAAAATCCCTACGAACTAAGTTGTGACACAGGGCAGGAGAGTTAATATACCTTTGTGGCAAGATGGTGAAGGTATATTGCTGGCCTTTCCAACTGAAAGAAAATTGCTTCTGATGGTCCTTATGGATAGGTATAGAGAAGATGGCATTTACCAAATCAACAACTGCATATCAAGTACTGGGAGACGTGTTAATCTGCTCAAGCAAAGAGACCACATCAAGTACTGCAGCTGCAATTGGACTCACCACTTGATTCAGTTTATGATAATGTACCGTCATTCTCCAAGACCCATCTGTCTTCTGCACAGGTGAAATGGGAGAATTAAATGGAGATGTGGTGGGAACCACCACCCCTGCATCCTTCAGGCCCTTGATGGTGGCACTAATCTCTGAAATCCCTCCAGGAATGCGATACTGCATTTGATTCACTATTTTACCAGGCAAGGGCAACTTAGTGGCTTCCACTTGGCCTTTCCAACCATAATAGCTCTAACATGACAGGTTAGGGAACCAGTGTGAGGATTCTGCCAAGTATTAAGTATGTCTATCCCGATTATACATTCTGGAACAGGGGATATAACTACAGGATGGATTCGAGGACCTTTTGGACCTACCGTGAGTCTTACCTTTGCTAAAATTCCATTGATCACCTGCCCTCCATAGGCCCCTATTCTTACTGGAGGGCCACTATGGTGTTTTGGATCCCCTGGAATCAATGTTAGTTCAGAACCAGTGTCCAGTAGTCCTTGAAATGTCTGATCATTCCCCTTTCCCCAGCGCACAGTCACTCGGGCAAAAGGTCTTAGGTCCCTCTGGGGAAGAATGGAAGGAAGACTGACTATACAAGTTCTAGGGGCATTAGGATCCTTCCCCAAGGAGACCTGGCCTCCCCATCATTCAAGGGGTTCTGGGTGTGTAAACTGGCTCAAATCTGGGAACTGGTTGAGAGGCTGTGATTGCCTATTACCATAATTCGAAGTGGGTCTCTGTTCTTTTGCCCCATTATTCTTTCGTTTATATAAATCCAGCAAAAAATTTGTAGGCTTCCCATTTATTTAACTTTTGGGAAGACCATGACTAATCAGCCAACGCCATAGGTCTGTGAATGTCAGCTATTTCTGGTCACTGTTTTGCTTCTGCTGTCTGTGGTGATTAAATGCTGCCACTTGACCCCTGGCATTCTGGGTTCGTTCCAATCAAGCACATTGCCTTTAAATTTCCTAATTGAGTAACTGCAGCCCCCACTGTAAGATCTGGCATGCAAATAATGGCAATGACAGGGCTCTTCAGGGATGCTGGTGCTCCTCTCACAAAACTATTTCTCAAGGTATTAGTAAAGGGTGTGTCTTTAGGATTATCCCAATGTGAAGGACTAGGCTTAAAACAACAAATCCATTCCAACATCCCCATTTCCCTAGGCCTCAGAATCCTTTCATCAATAGTAAACCATGGAAGATCAGGCATCTCTAATTCATTCACAGTGGGCCATCTTTTGAGGCATACTTCTGTCAACCAACCAAATAGACTGTTAACGCCTTTCTTTACTCCACGAGCTGCAACGTTGAATTCAGAATCTCTACTTAATGGACCCATATCAACAAACTCAGCTTGATCCAGGTGTATGTTTTTGCCACCATTGTCCCACACTCATAAGATCTATTCCCATGCCTGCTCATTAGGCCTCTGCTTATAAGAGTTAGAAAACTCAAGAAGGTCTTTTGCAGAACAACGGATCTCTTCATGGATCACATTATATATCTCACCTTTAGGTGACTTCTGTGATTGAAGTCTGATTATGGACCTAGAGGCAAAAATGGGTGCTGTTGATGGGTCCTGAGGAGTCACAGCATTATCCTGTTTGTTCCACACAGGACTGGTGTCTCCAGATGTATTAGGAAACACTAGTACAGCAGAGGATGAAGGCAATGATTCCACTGCCACAGTGAGCAGGGAATTCTCTTCTTCAGGCAAAATAATTTCATTAGCATCTACAAACTCAGTATCATCAGCCTCCTCAGGATCCTCCCACACATCCCCATTCCAATTTATGGGATGTCATTCTTTCCCAGTTAGTGCCCTCACCTTTGCTTCAGATACCCTTCGAGGCTGAGTATTTAATTTACATTGCAGTTCAGTAAATCAAATTATGAGAGACTACATTTGGGTCTCTTCAACTCAGCCTTATGGCTAAGAGAAGAGATTTTCAGGGCACACTTAGAAACTTTTAAATGTTTTATCTGGGTCTGAAGGCAGGCAATCGAATTTGTGAGCTCCTGATTTTTATATGGAAGTTTGTCTATTGTGGCTACAACCAACCAACTGGCATCATTATATTTCCTATTGGACCAAAGAGTTTCAAAAGTTGTATGTACGAAACCATCAAATTCCTGACATTTCACAACTGGTGAATCAGGGTAATCATATGGATCAATGCGGCATATTGCTTCAAACAGCTCATGGCAGGGACTTCTAGTACGCTCCTTACTACCAGAAGAGACTATGGTGTCTTTAGGTCTCGTTCAATCTTGGAGCTAACTCTAGGAACTTTTAAAGCTATTTAAAAATCCCGTCATTATATTCTGTTGGTCTAAGGCTACTCTTGGTACCATATTTTGTACTGGTGAGGGTTTTACTTAGAGGAACAGAACAGATATAAGGAATGGATATTAACACAAAATATACAATCTATAAGGAATTATAAGATTGGCTTACAATAGTCAACCACAGAGTCAGATGAAGAAGCATGCAGAAGGTGTCTGCACGTTCCGGACTGAAGAATTCAATCCTAAGGTCTGAACTTCACTGCAGCACTCCGTGTAAAACTCTATCCATTGGCTGATGGGTCTGCGATGGACGACTGAAGTGTCTGTAATGGACGCTGCAGAGTCTATGACAGATGGCGAAAATATCCAAGCTGGAGACTGAAGAGTCTGTGCTGCAAGCCGGATGATGAATTCCAGGCTGAATGCGAAGATTGAAGCTTCTCTGATGAAATGAAGTCTTGACTCCTTCCTCAGCCCTTTAAAAAGTGTCTTTGTGCTCAGCCATTATGATGTGGGCTCATTGTTTCCTAGGGTGTAACCAATCATACTCCAGGATGGGCCCTTGATCCTGCTCTAGGGAGGAGCCAATCATATCCTAGGCAGGCCTTGGTCATGCTCCAGGGAGGAACCAATTGTACCCCATAGCGGGGCTCCCACCAACAGGGAACCAGGCCACAGAGTCATTCAGCCAAGCTGACACAATGTATCAACCACTACACAAGGCTATTCAGGGTTGTGAGCTCCTGAAGTCCATCGATCTATACATATCATAAAGCTAGTCCACTTCACTGGAGCACTGATCACCTTGGATCCAGAGGCAACAGCTTGTGTTATTGTTGCAGGAAGCTAAACTGGATAGAAATATTATAAGCAGTCAGACAGGGTTGGACCCTGTAGAATAGTAGGGAAGACAAGATGACTTTGTAACTTTGGGAGAGATGGACACATTGTGGGCCAGGCTGCAGAAGAGTAAACAAATGCAGCCACACATCTCCCTAAAGATAGTCATCCAGGATTGATATTCTAAATGAATCTCCCACCTTGAGGATGCCTAGAAGTCACTAACCCAGCCCTGTACAGGAAAAGCACCTATTCTGTATTCATGCTGCTGGCTTGCCATGTCTGCTCACTAGTTGACTCATTTCCCCACTTGGTCCTGGATTTATTTGATTTTACCTGAGTAATTTTGCTTGTAATCTTATTGATTGATCACATTTTTATCCTACCTCATGCACACCTAGCAAGTTCCCATGTTTTCCACCTTAGACGCACCTCACCTATGGTTTGGCTCCATAAACATCTCTAGAAAGACAGCTTTTCAGGCAACCTCCTCCTTCTCAGGTCCCTCTTCTGTCCTTCTCTTGGAGAGAATCTTTCTTTCTCCCCCCAAAATATATTCTGTTCTTAACCATCATTGTTCCTAAAATTCATTCTTTTGGTTTTAAAGAAAATGTACTTGGACAAGATATCTTTCAGACTGAGAGTTTCGTTCTCCTATATCATTATCATACTGATTCAATACCTTGACTGACAGGATATCAGTACAACTCTATTGCTCAATGCATCTTACCATGCTCAGGAAAAGCACCACTGATAAGAGGTGTTTGGAACCCCAGAGTCTCAGGGGTTTCATGCTTACTGGGTTTAGTCATCTTGGTAAAGCAACCTATTCTATCTTCCACAGTCCTGGGAGTATCACCTATAAGGATTCTGCCCCTGTTGCTTGCCTCAACTCTTTCAGCCTTGGTCATTCAGACCAGACTAAGGTCACAATTTCAACAAATCAAAGATTGAGAACTGCCATATTTGTCTGAGTGGAAGGAGTAGATAGCCTTGGTGCCTCTAGAAAGACCCTAGGTTCTGGCATTCTTTGGTCCTATCCCTTATGCATTTATAGATGGGAGGCCCCTGGAGAACCTTCATAGTCAGAGTATTGCCAAGTGACCATGTCTGGGGCCCTATGGAAGCCTGGAAAATAATAATCCTGAACACGGTCCTCCACCATCATTTCTGACCAATATAATGCTTAAAATATTACCTAGAACAATTGGACAAGACAAGAAATGACAAGGATGTAGACAGCGAAGGAAGAAGCTAAACTGTCATTATTTGCAAATGATATGGCCTATACATAGAAGGATTAAAAAAAACAGCAAAAGACTTCTAGAACCAATAATCTAATTTATTAGCAGGGTAAATTCAACATGGAAAAAGTAGTACCATTCATGTACACCAACAGCAAACTGGCTGACAGTATCCTCCACAGTACTGTCAAGGAAAATGACTAGAAGAAAATATCAGAAAACAAAAACATAGCCACTGGTCTTGGTTAGGTGGAAGCAGCATAGTCAGACCAAGCACATATCTGAAACTATATACACAGACATGTAGATGTCTATGTTCTCTTCTGCTGCACTGCTCTTCTATGAGGGGATCACTTTCATATCTTTGTTGGAAATTTACAGATCTTCACTTATTTAGAGTTGATTACCTAAATTTAGTTTTATTTGTTTTGTATTTTATGTATTTAGTACAAGGTCTACACGGTCTTGTAGTGATCCTTCTGTTTTCAGCCTCTGAAGTGTTGGGCTTGGCAGCTAAACTGAATAGAAGTATTATAAGCAGTCAGACAGGGCTGGACTCTGTGGAACAGTAGGGGAGACAAGATAACTTTGTAACTTTGGGAGAGATGGACACTTGTTGTGGGTCGGTCCCACTGCCAAATCCAGTTTCAGTTGCCTTCTCATTGTGCCACAGGAGTGGGGTTGACATGGTACACTGGGAGTCGAACCCAGTCCTTGTGTCTGCCTAAGCAGGTGCTTTAATCCTCTGAGATATCTAGCCTGCCCTTTATTTTGTTCTTTATTTAATCTCAATGATTAGTCTTGAAATAATGATTGACTGAAATTTGAGGAGATATGCTCTTCTTTTAGTGATCACAGACTGACTTCAGCAGGAAACTCCATCTGGAGTCCATTAGCAGTTGCACTCAGATCAGTCAGAGGTACACTTTGGCAGGCTTTCCACTTAATTTAGAGGCTGACTGTCCTGCTTGCTACATTAGACTCAGGAGTAGCCCTGAAACGTAAGATATGGAGAAGGTACTTGAGTAATGTGAAATGGTCCTTCCTATGGTCTGAGGAGATAGTTTAATGGTCTAAGGTGCCTGCCTGACAAGTGCAAGGACCTGGTACTCTACTCAGTCCCTGGTCTGAGCTGCGTAGTGAGACACTGTACCAAATAAGTAAATAATAGACTTTTAAAAAAAGAAATGTTCCTTTCTGCCTTATTCGTAGTATCTTTTATTTCTATACTCTACCCACAGGCTGCAGTCGCTTATATGAATCCTTCAGTTCTTTGGGAGTAGCTATTCTATCACCTACTGATATCACTGACCTCAAAAAAATCTCTTGAATATTTCTAATAAGTTATATTACAAATATTGCATTGTAATCATCAGCTCTTCAGAGTAATTAATAGGTAGCATTTCATGGAAAAGGTTTTCAATTTAAACAGAGATACTCAGGAGTGTTGCATTTAAAAATTCTACAATTCAAGTCACTGTTTACAAATTAGATGTGGCAATACGTGAGAAGGTAGTGCTAATTATATCACATTAAGTAGGCAGGTTCTCGAATGTAATCAGCATTAATTTTATCCCAAAATAGAAGATGATGAAGAGTGGAAACTTTCTTATATGTTTATAACAATAGCAAAATGCTGCTGCGTTGTTTGTCATGTCCTGGAGCTTGCCCAGGGCTATTCTTTCGTTTGTAACGTGCAGACTCGACCTGCACACACTTTTAAGAAATGTAAATCCAATATGGATTTATAGTCTTAGGTTTATTTTTCATATTTTCAATTTTTGTATAGTCTTAATTTTAAATAGATGAACTTTTGGCAGTCTTGAAACTATGTTAATGTGATTGAAAAGGAGTCTAATTTTTTCTACTTAATAGAAAAATAAGGATAAAATGCTTATTGAAAAATGAAAAGCCTTATTTGTGATAAAATATATTTTAGAAAAACTATTTATACTTTAATAAATAGTGGAAATTTATGAATACTGTCAGAAGAGATATGTCTTTAGTGGCTGATAGCTGAACAAAGAACTCAGCTTTCTTTAAGAAAAGAAATTATTCTAGCCTAGAAAATCAAGTAAATTTCCTTATACACTTAATTATATTTGAGCTGAATAAATAATTTTGCCAATAAAGAATTGATCTTAATTGCTGTGATGCCTAGCTCTTTGGATCAATATAGACCAAAGGGTTGAAGGAAAAAATAATCACTATTTCATGTTCTGGAGTATAGAAAAGGTAAAGATATAGAAGAGTCACAAAGAAGTTTGCTTGCTAATAGTCAGGCCAAAAATATTTCTGTTAATAGAGCTGAGGGGAGGTGCAGAGAGTTTTATGGTGACAAACCAAGACTTTAACTGAGGACACAAATAGAAAAGCCTAAAGTTTTCCCAACTGTACAGGGCTCTCTCTGTCTCTCTCTCTCTCTCTCTCTCTCTCTCTCTCTCTCTCTCTCTCTCTCTACACACACACACACACACACACACACACACATTTTTAAAAATTTATTGAAGAACGATTCAAGAAGGTGAAAGTTAAAAATTAGTTTTCAGTTTTTAAAAAATATTTTCTTGTTGTTTAATTATTATTATTATTATTATTATTAGTATTAGTATTAGTATTAGTATTAGTATTAGTATTAGTATTATTAGTATTAGTTTGTATTCACCGTGCATTTTGTTTACATTTACCTTAGGATGTAGGGACACTTACACATCTTAAAGCATTTTCTTCCCTTCCATCTCCTCACTCTCCTTCCCTTGCCTTTCTTCATTTTCATTATTGTTGTTATTTAGTTTACTTTTGCAAGACATAATGATTCCATTCTTTGTGGGTACTTCGGACAAGTACATGATGCATCTTAAATTTTTAAGTCCCCTTCTCTTCTCCTCTCCCTTCCACCCTGGGTATTTGTCTCCTTGCTATTTGCCTAAGTTCTATGCCCCAATTTCCTGTTATCAGTCTTCTGTTTTACATTTTAGTTAATATGTATTTATATGTATTGACCACTTATATTTCTTCACCTGAGAAATGTTTATTTTTAGATGCTGATTTTTGATTTGCTCTTTTATTTTTGAGGATTCTAAGTTAATTTTAGTTTCAGTTTTTGAGCTCCTCATTCTAGATATTAATCCTGCCTGAGATGTAAGTGGCAACTTTTCCCTCTTTCTCTAGGTTGTCTTTTCACACTGTTGTTTCCTTTACTGTGAAGAAACTTTGAGCCCCATAATCCCTCTTTGTTGATACTTGGTATGTCTTGTGCAATTGAAGCTCTGTTTAAAAAATACATGCCTGCACCCATGACTTCCAGTTTTACCTTTAAAACTTTTCTGTTCGTTAAGTGTTTTGTTTTAATAATTAGTCTTTTTTCTATCTTAATTTTAATTTACTTTAGTATAGTACATGGCTAGAGATGTGATCTTCCTGTCAGTCTTTGGCACATGAGTGGCCACATTTCACAGAGATATTTGCTAAAGAGATCATCTTTAACTCAACACATCTGACCTTTTTATCAAAAATCAGATAGATGAATCCTCTTTTTTTATATTCCCTAATCCACATACCTGTTTATTGTGCCAATTCTATGGTGTTTTATCACCAGGGCCTTTGCTCTTCTAATACACCTTTAACATCATATTGTGATGCTCTCAGTCTGTCTATTATTGCTCAAGATTGCTTTTACTATGCTAGATCTTTTCCGAATATGAACTTTACTATTGCCTTCTTTATTTTCACAAAAGGATTTTTATGAGGATTACAGTAAAATTATATTTCATGATTTGTACTTTGATGATTTTGATATCTGTTATCATGTAGCAACGTGGGATGTTCCCATGTTCACATGTGCTTTTCCTCTCCTGTTCATAAGTACTGCCATTTTAGTTGTAGAAGTTTTTCATTCATTTGGCTAGATTAAATCTTGAATTATATATATCCATATATAGTGTATAATATCTCTATATAACATAATTATATGGATATATCTAATATGTTAGATATTAATATCTAATTATATCTCATTATATAATATAATCTTGAATATATATATATACATATACATATACATATACATATACATATACATATACATATACATATATATACATATATTCATTTTTTTTTCTTTTGCAACTAGGGATCAAACTCAGGACCTTGCGCTTACCAGGCAGGTGCTTTTTCCACTGAGGTATCTCCCCGGTCCTAAATCTTGAATATTGGATGTTTTGTCATATGATTGTAAATGGAATTACTTTCCTACTTATTTTTCAGAGTTAATTATTATTATTATTATTTTTAATCTTTTTTTAAGATTTTTTATTGTTTAAATTTAACACGGGTTATATTACATATTTTCATCATCAGATCAGTTTAGATTAATACATATAGGTATATAAGATTGATCAAACAATTAAACATTAACCCTTCTAAATCAACATTATTATTATTTTTTTCTTTTCCCCTTTCTTTTCTTTGAAAGTTGACATATTGCATGTTGTCCTCATATACATGAACATTATTCGGTATTCATTTTGAATTCCTATTCTGCTACTTTGGTGAATTTGTTTATTAATTTTAATGGAATTTTTGTTTGGTAGGTTTTTATTTTTCTGATGGGTTCTTGCTATGTAGTGTAAGTTGGCCTTGAACTCACAATAATTCTTCCAACTTAGTGTTCTCAGTGTGGAACATCTCTACTGCTCTGATGGAATTTTAGGAGTTTTCCGTGTAGAAGGTCATGACATCTTCAAATAATAACTAGTCTCTATTCTTTTCTGCAATATATGCATCCCTTTTAATTCTGTCTCTTGTCTGATTTCTCTGACTATTGTTTCAAACACTGTGACGAACAGGAGGGAAGAGAGTATGCACCCTTATTTTATTCCTGATTTTAACAACAAAAGCTCTCAATCTTTCTTCTTTCGATATAATGCCAGCCATTGGTGTGTCATAATCATCACTGAATTTAGGTAGGGCCTTTCTGTACCTGTTTTTCATTAGGGCTTTTATAATTAATGAATGTTGGCTTTTTATGAAGGTTTTCCCCCATGTATTGATATGCTCATGTGTTTTGTTATCCCTGCTGCTCATTCTGTATTGTATTTAATTTATTAGTTTGCACATGTTGAAACATCCTTACTATTCAAAAATGAAACCTGTCTGGTCATGGTACATGAGTCTGAGGGATTTGTTGCCTTTGATTTGCTAGATTTCTAGGGGAAAATTTTCTCATCTATATTCATTAATGACAATGGCCCAAAGTTTTCTTTGTTAGTTTGTGTTTGTTTTTATGATCAGTATTTTATTGGCTTTCAGAAATAAGCTTGTAAGCATTCCTTCACTTGCCATTTCATACAAGAGTTTCGGGAATATTGGTGTTATAACCTCCTTAAAAAGCTTGGCGAATTGAGCAGTTCCTTAAGTCTTGCACCCTTCCTACTTTGTAGATTTTTATTATTATTATTATGGCCTTGTTGTTATTATTATTTCTTAATGGATTTTATAGAAAGTCTATGTCTTCTTGGTTTAGTTGTGGGACTTCACAGGAGTCTAGAAATGTGCTCATCTTTATTAAGATTTTCTAATTTGTTAGAACTACCTTTTAAATTTTTATGGTGTCTATTTATTATTTTCCCATTGTCATTTCTAATTGCTTTAATGTGAGTCTTTTTCTTTTTTCTTTTGGTAGAAGTTTTTTTTTTTTTTTTTTTTTTTTTTTTTTTTTTTTTTTTTTTTTTTTTTTTTTT
>PVJA010015091.1:0-46104 GCA_004027025.1 Myocastor coypus | reverse complement strand
CCTTTTTTTTTTTTTTGAACCCCTCCAGCCCAAGCTCCAGCGCCGAACCCATCAAATAGCCCGTTTGGCAACCGATCTGGTCCAGGAGCCTGCCAGGACTACTCAATCCCAAAGCTCCACCTCCACCTACAGACCACATCCCCCAGGATTCACAAAAGCTAGCAGCCAGAGCCCCAACACAAGCGTCAGGAACCTCTGTAGAAGAACCACCTTGGAGTCTCCAGACCAAACGCCCATAGACACAGCGTAACACCACCAAAGTGCAGAGGTTGCTTCCATACAAAATGATAACAACAAGGAGCAGGAGGCAATCTCAGGACCCGTGCCCACCCAAACCAAATACAGAAGACACTATTATGGAAGAAAATGAGAATTATACAGATGAAACCTCTGAATTGGTAGCATCTGAGTCAGACACACAAGTGCAGAAACTTCTAGAGCAACTGAGATCAGAGATAACATCTGAAGTAAAAAAAATGAAATACATTATGATATACAAAGTATATTGACTAAAAACAGATTTTTTGGATGTATCCGGGTACTTTAAAAATTAAAGTAATTATTTAAAATTTAAATGTACTAATTATCATATGCATTACTTAATGATAAAAATATTCTTCTGAGGATACAATTTTTAATAAGTCAAGTACATTCGGGTTAGTTCTAAACATGTCCAATATTTGATTAGTGATATGAGTGGTTCAGAATCCACTGTATGATTCATTGTTACCTGCATTATTTTTTTCTAATTTGGTATCTGGAAGTTGCATAAACCAGTTGCATAAGGTTAGAGCAATTAAGTTGTTATTTGAACCATTTGCTGGAAGGTTGGCATGTGAGAGCTCTCCCAGCCATGATGCTTACAGGAAATAGGTTCTGAGTGTAATCTGGCTCAACAAAATGTTTCATGAAACACTTTCACAGTGAGACTATATCAGAAGCAAATAAACCCTTCTGGAAGCACTTGGGAAAAAATTTGGCCTTGACTAAATTGAATGATTGCCAAATTGTCTTCATAGCTTTAGTTTGGAATCAGAAATATAACTTTAATATGGAGAAACGACATTCAAAAGTAATTGAGGGATATTTAAGGGTTTTATACATTAGCAAATTATAATCTAACAACACACATGTAATACGTAATTTAAAATACACCTCTGAATCTATGTTCTTCCATTGATTTCCTGCTGTATCATGCTGGATCTCATTGCTATCAACTTTCTTCCTTGAAGCCATATGACTGCATTTTCTCAATACCAAAGCAATAAATATTTTAAACCAGTTCGGTCCAACCCATATCAAAGCTGAAAAAAAGAACTGGAATTAGGGTACATTTAACTGCAGATTCTATACACTGTCTTGTCTTAGGAATTGTCTATCCTGTCTGTTATGAAAATCAAAAGATAAGACTTTGGATAGATTAATTTGAATTAAGTTAAATGAATAGCATATGCTTTATAAAGCATCTTATAAGAGATACAGGTAGCTACCCAGCTAACTAAAGAAATCTCTTGTTATATTGAAAATCTCAAAATAAAAGCCAATGTAGCTCTGCTGAAACTATAGCAATTAAAAAAGAAAAAAAAAAAAAAAAACTTAACTCAGTGAAGCTGAGAACACACTGAAGAAAACACAGAATAATTTTATTCTCCTAAGAAAAGTACTTTATCCCTTCAAGGTAATTCCACACCAGAAAATCATGGGTAAATATTTGTACTATACAGTGGGCTATAGCAGAAGAAAGTTGGAGTAAAAAGGGAATCTAATGATAGCAACAGCAGAAGAAAAATTTTGAGAAATACAATACTCCCACGGGATGCAGAGACTGGGGTTTGATGCCCTGTGCTCTGTGCCAGCCCCACCCCAGGGGCGTGCTGATACTTCAGTTGAGACTGGACATGAAGGCACTCATCTGTAATCTCAGCACTTGGAAGGTTGAAAACAGGAGGATCTCTACATGGCTGATCTGTAGTGAGAACCTGTAAACTCTGTACTAAATTCATAAAAAAAGGATAAATAAGTAAATACTCCCATGAGAGCAAAACTAGTTGTCCTATGTATACTAAAAATGCACTCAGGTTTCTTGTTTCTTTTTAACTATTAAGTCATACAATTAGGGCTGGTCAGGAATCTCAGCAGACTAAGCTCCTGATTAAGTAAACAGAGGGAGCAGTTTGATCCCTAGCACCACATGCCTGCCAGCCCTGACCCTGGAGCATGCTGAGCTGGTGACCCAGTCTGGGTGCAGTGGACACCTGTAATCCCAGTGCTGGAGACTGAAAACAGGAGGATTGCTGCAGGTTCACACTGTACAGTGAGACCCTGTACCAAATACATAAAATGAAATGAAATGAAATGAAATAAAATAAAATAAAATAAAATAATTGCGTTTAAAGAAATGGCTATATTTGGTGATACAATTAAGGTACAATCAACTATAGGGCTATTGGTATCAAAGTGAAGGAAATATTCATGCCTTGTAAATGACACGTAGCTTTTCCAAATTTTCTAAGATTTTTTTAAACTTTATTTATTTATTTATTTATTTAGGTCATGGCTGGCTCAGTTTGCCCTGGGGGTGGGGCTAGCGCAGCATGTGGTGCCAGGGTACAAACTGCAGTCCCTGTGGTTGCCTAAGCTTGCCTAAGCAGGCACTTTAGAGCACTGAGCTATCTCACCAGCCCCTGTAAGACATTTTTTTATGAGGAACTTTTGTGAATACTAAGATTTTTAGTGACCAATTCCTGGCTCTGCTCAATAAATAAATAAATAAATAAATAAATAAATAAATAAATAAAATAAACAAACAAATTTTTCAGTCAATAACATTCCCCACATCATCTTTACAGAAAGAGTAGTAATGGACTTTGTATAAGTAACCCTATATCATAAATGGAAAGAGATAATATTAACCAGTTAATTCTTATGTAAAAAGGAATGCAGTTTAGCTCTAATCCTTACCGGTCCCCAAGGCAACCCTAGATGCAGCATAATTACATGACTTATTTATTTATATATTTTTGCATTTCATACATGGTCTCAGTAGGTAGCTTGTACTCATAGTGATCCTCCTGTTTTCAGCCTCCCCAGCACTAGGATTACAGGTGTGTGCTCCCACACCCAGCCTGGGTTACCAGCTCAGCATACTTCTGGGTCAGGGCTGGCAGGCATGTGGCGCTAGGGATTACAGGGGTGCACCACCACGCCTGGAATGGGTTGTGTGCTCAACCTGCCTGTGGGTGGATCAGCACAATGTGTGGTGCTGGGGATCAAACTCTGGTTCCTGCACTTGCCTAAGCAGGCACTTAGTCTGATGAAATCTCTCCTATAATGCTGGCCCCTGAAATTTTAAATTTAAATTTAAATACAACTGTCAAAGCCTTGTCTTTGGAAAACAGGGTACTAGGACAGTTACAATAATAAATACATTGCATATTGTTGTCTTCATAGTAGTTGTTCAGAGTGCAAGATACAGACATGGATTCTTTTCAAAACACTATTAGTACCAATCTTTTTACTCACTGAACTAGGAGAAAGTAGTCCAATAGTCCACACTAGTAGTGAGTTATCAGCACAACTGGCAATTTGGAGGCTGTTGACTTGAGCCTTTTATAGCTCAGCACATCAATATGGATTTACTTTTTATATGTCATGGTTAGACTTTTCTGGTGGATGGTTAAGTTTGAGTTAAAGCAAGACCTATGTAGCAAAAATGTAACTTTTGTATCTGAAAAAGTCAGTGAAATCCCCTCAGAATTTACCCTGAAACCATGTATAGCATTTTGTCAATCTTTTGTCAGTTTCAGCCATCCTGATGAGTCATGGCCATTGCCTGACCAGCTAAAGCCTTGACTTTGGAAACAGATAAAATTCAGCTTGAATTGAGTTGTATAATAGAAGTCAGATTATTTAGCATTTCATAAACTTTCACTTTCCTTATAAAATGAAAATAATGGTTCTCAAATCATTGCACCTTGAAAGTCACAACTAGAAGATATATTTACCGTATAAAATATTGTCAATAATTATTTGTTAAATACTTAGCATACAAAAGTTTCTATGCTAAGCTTATCCATACTATAACCATGTCTCACTCATGATGACCCAGTGAGGTCAGTGCAGTAATACCTTCTTCATAAATGCTTCTGTGAACAGTACAGCTTGTAAATGGCAGCACTGTGCAAAAACTTGCCATTTGCAAACTCTGCATCGTGATGAAAGACTGTGGCCATTTTCTCAAGAAGAACACAAACACAGCTATTGACCCCACTCTGGCACATAGTTGTGGCTTCCTCTATGGAGACTGTAGTCATAGATAGGCCTGTGTATACTTGTGAGGCTTTTTCTGTGCTTTTTAGCAATAGAGTACTGTACAGTATTATTCAGTGCAGCGTAGTTCCAAAGAAAGTGCGGTGCAAGTATGGTGGTAAAAGGAAGTGCAGAATGGTAATTAAGGGAACAAGAATATGCAGAATAACAATAAAAGTAGCAAGAAAGTGCCTAGTAGGAATGGTAAGAAAGGCCTGGGGAGATAGGTCAGTGGTCAAAGCACCTGCTTGGAATATGCAAGGACCTGAGTTTAATCCCTGGTGCCACATATTTTGCTCGCCCCAAAACCATATATGGTGACTCACAACTGTAATCTCAGCACTGGGAAGGCTTAGATAGGAAGATCACTTCAAGTCCAAGCTGCATAGCAAGACCCTGTGCCAAGCAAATAAGATAATTTAAAAACAGAATGGTAAAAAGAAATTTTTTGTTTATTTTGTTGTGTTTTGTAAAAGCCATTAAATTGAAGAAGGAAACCATAAAGTAGCATGAGCATAGTATTTATGTGACTGATTCTGACCTCTAAGATAAGAGGGTAAACTCCACAATCTCAACTCCTTTGAAAAATAAAGATGCCATTAAAGGAGCTGAAGTGGCATAAGGAGCACAAGGGTTAACCAAGTAGTATCCACCAGTGCTGAAAGGAGTAGAAAACTTCTCAGTGTAGCTGGTGGGTGATGGCTTTAGTGAAACTACAAACTATGAAAAGGCCCAGGAATTACACAGCAATTTACTGCAAGGAAACCTCTTCTGCAAGCAAAGAAAGTGATAAATTTAAAGCCAATAGAATGTGGCTTGATAAATTTCACAAGAGAATTGACATCAACAGTGTGACAAGACATGATGAGACTTCCAGTTCTGGAACCCTGCTGCAGAAGCCTACAAGAAAGAGTTCTCAGACTTCATGAATGCATAAGGATACGTCACTTAACACATGTTCAACTGCAATAAAATAGGGCTTCTCTGGAATAAGATGTGGAACAAAATCCTTCTCTTACAGGAGGAAGGGCACTGCCGGGGCACAAGCCTATGAAGAACAGATTGACCCTTTTTCTCCTTGCAAATGCAAGTGCTGACTTGAAGATTAAGCCATTGCTGGTGGACCATTCCCAGGCTCCATATGCCTTCAAAAAATAGAATGTGAACAAGTCCAGGCTGCCTTTCCTGTAGGGGACCAACATGAAAATTTATGTCAGAGACAACTATACATTGACTAGTTTGATGAGGTGTTGAGTGAGCATTAAGAAATAACTTCCTGGCAACAAACTACCTGAAATGTGGGTTCTTCTGATAGACAATGCCCAGCACAGCAATCAGCTTTAGTGGATGGATGCTGAGTATGACTTTATAAAGTTCAAGTTCCTTCCCTGCAATGATAAGTTTTCTGCAATATCTTGGCCAGCTGGTGAGTTGCAACTTGAGGAAGCTATACACTATGGTATTCTTCAGCAGGAATTTTAATGTCACTGAAGAGATGTTCTTGACTCTTCTGCAAGAAAAACAAATCAATATCTTCCATTGTATCAACCTCATTGACAAAGCCTTGGAAGATGGCATGCACCAGACCTTTATTCAACCTGGGGGAAACTGTGACCAGGATGTGTAACTGAGTATGACTTTGAAGGGTCTGATGCTCAAGTAGTGGAGGACATTGTGTCATGGCCAAGAGTATGCATCTGTACATCAATAATACAGACATAGAGGAGCTTTCTGAGGACCATCAAGAAGAAATGATGTAGAGCTTCCAAAACTCCAGAGGTAGCAAGAGAAGGCACTTGATGATGAATATTCCACTGGTGAAATGAAGACATGGAGGAGGTCAGCAGTGACATGGTAAAATCCATGATGAGAAAGCCAAGAACCAGTATTTCTTTCAGAAGTATCACCTCAACATGATTGTAGTTCACAGGGTGCAAATCTGATGGGCAATAAAGTGATGTCTCATTTCTGGGAGATGATGCAGCCCAGGAAAAAATAAGTGATGTTACATAGATTTTTCATCACAATTGACCCTACTCTAGTTGCTGAAGAGGAGATGAAGATCCTGAAGGAGATTTCCCAATTGTTCATACAGAGAGGACTCTAAAGAGTAACCTCTCCACCTACCTGGCTGCCCTCCATGGCAGAAGTTGCTTCACACAGATTAGTGTTCTCTGTATACTGGTCCAGTTTTTGCTTCACTTTTTGCAGAACCTCATTTATGTTGAATCTTATGGGAAACTTGATTATTTTCTCAAACAAAACCCTTTTACAACCACATTTGTAGGAGTCAGAATAGATTAACCTCATTTACATTGAACCTTAAAGGGAAATTTGATTTGGTTTGTGGCCAAATTGTGGAACACCAGAATTGACCAGAATTATGGAACAAATTAAACATATGAACTGAGGCATGATTATACTCTCTCTTTTCTTTCTTTATTTTATTTTATTTTATTTTTTGTGTGGAACAAGGGATCAAACTCAGGACCTTACACTTACCAGGCAGGCACTTGTGCCCTGAGCTATCTCCCTGGACCCTGAGGCATTATTATTATTATTATTATTATTATTATTATTATTATTATTATATGACATCTGACTTTGATAATATCTAAAGAGGCTGAGTAACTGCTCAAGGTTGAAAAATTTAAATGTATAGGTTTTCTTCAGGCTTACCCCATTGTTCCTCCTTTAATCATTTAATTATTCTAACATGACCCTGCTTCAACTGAACATGAAATAAATATTGTGATGGTAAGGAATAGATTTACTTTAAGGTTTCTGATTTAATCAATGAAATAGATGTTGGCAGCAACATTTTCTGAATAGTTACAGATGAAGAATAATCTTTAAAAGGATATAATGGAAGTATTAAATTAGAAGAAAAAATCATAAATATGTGTGTACCTAACAAGGCTTTAAACATACATGCAATAATCTACTATAAGTGAAGATGAAATTGATAAAGCTTCAGTTATAATTGGAGGTTTTCATTCTCTTTCAGTAAGCAATGCAATAATTATACAGAAAATAGGCATGAGGAGCCAAACAAGAACAGAAATTAGTCAGTGTAGCTTTCCTGGCATGTACAGATCAATTTATTGTGTACAAACAGAATACACATTCTTTCAACTCTAGGTATAAGCGGGCAAGATAGACTGCGCATAACACCATAAAACAATAATAATTTAAATGATGATTAAATAATGTGAAACATATTATTTGACTGTAATATAATTATACTAGGAATTAGTAACAAAAAGTTGTTCCTTCACTGTCCCAAACTGACATACATTACAGTAGGTCTCCAAATTACAAATATTCAAGTTGCAAATTTTCAATGATGTCACAGGCCTCATGTTACACACATTTGTAGATGCAAAAAGTTTGTGGAAGTAGCTAGTGTATCTGCCACAGCTGTGCTGTTTTGTGCTTACTGTGCAGTTAAATTATGCATGGTAGCACAGTATGGTCAAGAACTTAACGCTATTCATGTGTGTTTGTGTTTTACATTGTGTATTTGTGTCAAAGGTTTATACGATTCATTCTTGTCGAACTTAGGAATTAATCCAATTTAAGAATGTTTTACTGGAACACAATTTGCTAGCAAATTGGGGCTTCCTGCATTTAAAAAGAAAACAACAAGATAATGTAACTGATATAGGTAAAATACTTAAAAATATTAACACACTTATTCTAGAAATAAACATATATACATATATAATATGAGCACTTGAAAGCTGTCTGAGATGAAAAAAATATTCAACTTTTGAAATAAACAAATACAATTACCTGTACAATGGGTTGAAAGTGAGAAAACATATGATTATATCAACAGTTGCAGAAAAGTTTTAAGCAACCAACACTCATTTGTAATATTTTTAATTTCTTCAATAAAAGAATAGAAGTTGTTCTCCTGTTAAAATAATTTTTTTTTTTTTTGGTGGGACCAGGGTTCGAACTCACGACCTTGCACTTGCCCAGCAGGCACTTGTGCCTTGGAGCTATCTCCCCAGCCCCAATTAAAATAATTTTTGATCTAAAGAAATATGATGTCTTGGAACCAGGCACGGTGGTGCGTGCCTGTAATCCCAGCACTTGGGAGGCTGAGGCAGGAGGATCAGTGCGAGTTCAAGACCAGCCTCAGCTACAAAAATGAGCTCAAGGCCAGCCTGAACTGCATAGTGAGACCCTGTCTTAAAAAGCCAAAAAAAAAAAAAAAAAAAAAAAGATGTCTTTAACTTGAAAATTGCATGATTATTAGATGGAGTCACCGAACATACAGAGAAATATGCTAGATAAACATGCTTAGTTATAAGAATCGATATCTATTCAATACATCAACATATTTCTACAAACTAAGAATGAAGAGATTTCTATGCATTAAAAGTTTAATTTAAACCTGAGGAGATAGCTGGGCCATTTAAATGCCTGCCTGGCAAGTGCAAAGACCCAGTTTCAGTCCCAGGCACTGCATCCATTCTGGTTGGGGATCCCTGGCCACAGAAACTGGGTGTGGTGGTACACATCTGTAATTTCAGTGCCGGGGAGGCTGAGACAGGAGATCACTATGAGTCTGAGTTGCATAGCAAGACCCCATACCAGGGGCCCGGTGGGATGGCTCAGTGGTCTAAAGTGCCTGCTTGGAAAAGCTTGGGCGGCTTCAGGGACCACGGTTCGATCCCCGGCACCACATGCTGTGCCAGCCTGCCTGCAGGGCAGGCTGAGCTGGCCATAAAAATGAGTGAATAAACAAACAAAGGTTCTGAAACAAGAAAAAAATAAATAAAAAAAAAAGACCCCATACCAAATAAATAAATAAATAAATAAATAAATAAGATTTTAATATTTTATTTAGAATGATTTTTTTTGTTTGTTTGTCTTTTTAAGACATTGTCTGCTATGCAGCTCAGGCTGGCCTTGAGCTCCCTTTTGCAGCCTAGGCTGGTCTTGAACTCACATTGATCCTCCTGCCTGCTTCAGCCTCTAAAGTGCTGGGATTACAGGCGTGTGCCACCATGTCTAGCTTAAAATGTAATTTTAAAGGTACCATTTCCCTGTAAAATCACGGAAATTCAGTGTTCATGGAGATGAGCCTAATAATAATAATAATAATAATAATATACACATATTCTTATAGTGCAAATGAATGAAAAATAGATTATATCATAAAGAGAATAGTAGATATGACAACAGTTTAATTTTTCCAATAGGAAACTTAACTTCTTGAGGAATCTTCTTACTTCTCAACCACAGTTTCTTTCATTAAAAAAAATAGTAAAGAAAATACAAGATAATAAAGTAGCAACAGAGGAAAGGGAACTTTGATCAAGTACATACGTGCAAAATAAAGCAAGTCAGGAGAAATCTTTTTGTGTGTGTCAGGAGTCAAATTCAGGATCTTACACTTGCTGAACAGGTGTTATATGCCTAGGCTATGTCCCTGGTCCATGGGGGAATCTTCATATGACTGAAAAAGAAAACAGGCAGAAGAAACAAAAGACAGGGACAAAGGGAGAGAGGGAAGGAGAGAGAGAGAGAGACAGAGAGAGAGACAGGGAGAGAGACACAGAAAGGAAATACTAAATACAAAATTTCACTTGAAAGGGATCATAAATCACTTTTAAGTTTACATAAGAAAGTCTGTGAGGAAGTCAGTATGCCCCTGTGTCAGGCAAAGATTTCCTAACAGAATACCACAACCACACAAAACATAGAAGATAGAACTTCTAAACTGAAATAAACACAATTTAAAACTTCTGTTCCTGGGACTGGGGATGTAGCTCAGTAAAATAAGCGCTTGCCTGGCAAATATAAAGAGCTGAGTTCAATCCCTGGTTTCACACACACAACGAAAAGTAAAATAAAAATTAAATAAATAAATAAAACTTCTGTTTTTTGAAAGACTATCCTCAGAAATTTATCCAAGAGAAACAAAAATATCCATCCTCACTGTATATGAATGTGATAAAAAAAATTTATTCATAATCACCTAAGCTGTCACAACTCAAATGTCGTTCCACTTATAAATGGCTTACCCAATGCTGACGCATCCAAACTTTTTCTCTGCATTAAATAATAATGAGCTTTGGATGCATGTGACAACATGAATGACTCTGTAGAGCATTATGCTAAGTGGAAAAAGTCAGATGCATGAAGCTATATTTTCTTACATAATCCACTCATAAAAGCATTCTGGAAAGGCAGAATTGTAGAGAAAAAAAAATATAGAGCTGTGGTTTCCAGGAGCTGGACAAGCTAGACGTGTTGAGAGGAAACTTTCACACAGATGTAAATATTCTACAACCTGATTTTTTGGCAAAGTTTTCAGAACATTTTGTGTTTGTCAAAATTATCAAACTGAATCCTTAAAAGAAAAGGGTAAGTTATATTCATGACTTACACTTCAAGAAAGCTTACTTTGAGTGAAAAACCAAAGGCTGCGGATGCATCACAGTGGTACAACACTGGCCAAGCATGCGTGAGACTCTGAGTGCAGCTGCAGGAAGATGGTGGAGTAGGGCCTCAACGCTGCTGGGGCAGTTGGGAGGCTTGTTGGTGACACATCCCAGGACACAGCTGCAGAGCAGCTCCCAAAATCCTGCATGTGGCCCTCTAGCAGAATTCCCTGGAGTTTTGGTCCTATGGAAAAGCTCTGAAGTTAGCTTAATGAGTGGGTGACATCAAACAAACAGCTCACACGGAGCCCTTTGCTACTATGGTCTTTTACAGTAGTACACTCCCACAGTGTAGAATCAACTTTTTTTTCTTACTTTTAGTTGGCTCAAATTGCTCCACATAGCATGTTTCTTATCCTACTTTTAAAAAAATTGTAAGTCTTTGCTACTGTTTATGATTATCTTGATTAGTTCTTTATCCAAGATAGAATGTCAATACCACTTCCAGAAGGAGAGTCCAGTTCAGTGTCACCATGACTAAAATAAATAAATGTTTTAGGCTGAATATATATCTCAGAGTAGAGCACTTGCCTAGTGTGTGCAAGGCTGTGGGTTCAATCTCCAATATTAATGTAAAATAACTATTAAGTATGTGAAACGGTCATAGATAAAAGGAAACACAACAAAAACTGGTGTTGCAAATAAAGCATTTTAGAAAAGAGGGAGTTGTATAGAAAAATATAGAAAAGAAAGTATTTTAGAAAAGATGCAGTTCTCAGCTGTTATGTGCTACTGAAGAGTCACACAGAAGAGGAGAATCTGACCATGGGATTTGCCTCCTAAGGGCAGGGATCCTGGCCGAGAGCAATCTGTATTAATTAGTAAAGCATGGAAGTGGAAGTCCAGCTAGAATACACTGAGAATGTTCATTAAATGTGTATTAGTTGGTAAAATAAAAGTTCTCTTTATTGTAATATAGGAGATGTTGCAGCACATGTGTATGCAAAAAATATTCAAAAGGGAAAAATAGATGCCTCAAAACAAGGAATAGATAACAAACCCTGATTTATATGGTAAGTATATGTCATCCTACAGAAAAAGAAGAAAGTCTCTAGGAGTACTCTCTGGTCAAAAGGGGATTCACAGTTGAACTTGACTATACATCATTATATCATTGTATCCTCCTAATGTATGAAAATATATCTCAGAATAAAGCAACATAGACACCATCTGAAGAAAGCAGAAGGAAATATTGCTTTGAGGCACCCGAATTGAGCAGATTGGAATAGTAGGTAAGGCAGTATCTCTGAAACTTCTATCAGGACAAACAGGAAGTAAAGTGAATCTGGTTACACATTTTGTTTACCACAAGACAGAACTGGCAGCTTCATCTCCAGATACAGTTTTTCTTCACCTTAAATCCAGGCAGGCACTTATCATGTGTAGCGGGAATTCTGAGCAAGTTCTGAAACCTGTTATAAGACCTAAGCATTCACCTCTCACCCTCCAGGGAAGGCGCAGAAGCAGTGTGAATGAGGAACCCAGTGCAACAGCTTCTTTGAGGAACTGAGAGGAAAACTTGGCACAGATTCAGCTTGGCTAGGAAACGACATATGCAAAGAACTTCTCAAAGCACGGAGTAGGTAGGCACTGAAAGCAGCAAATGCCACTAGGGCGAGGGCTTCTGGCTGTAACCTCAGAAAACCTTACCCTAAGGTAACATATTTGTTCTCCACATTTGTCCTATATTGCTCGCTAAATCGACAGCTTAATTAGGAGCTAGGAATTGATTACAACTTAACCTCAGCCTAGGCATGTGGCTATATCAATCTTCACTATCTTCAGAGGAGCTTGTTCAAATTTCTGAAAGGAAAAAAGAACCTACTACCTCCATTAGCCTGAACTCATCTAAATGTGTAGCACTGTGGTTGTAACATGATTCCTACCAAATGCATATGTAAATTAACAAATAAAATGCATAATGTGGGTTGAATCATTTCTAAAAGAAGAAAAATAATCCTTACTGCACAAAATGATGCAAGGAAAAGCTGCATATAACCCTTAGAAAAAATAGATAATATTTTTCCCTCTTCAAACGTATTTTTGATGATTTGTTCATTCTATTCCCAAACTACGTATTTTCTAGGTTAAGAAACCCCCTTTTTTCCTTTTATAACGCACTATGTATGATTATTCAGAGAATATTCAGTGCTGCAAATTTATTTCCCTCACATTCCTCTGATCTTCTGACATCCAGGGTGAGACACTCTGAAGTATTAGTGTTTTTCTTCAAGAGCTTATTGTTAGCGGTTCTGGGCTGTAGGCCTCTGTGGTGCCTCCCCTCAGGTACACATACAATTACATCGCGCCCCTCTTATCACTGCGGTTCACTTTTTCCCTCCGCTGTGACCTTATATCCTCCTTCAGCATAGCCTCCTTTTGTCTCTTTTCTATTCCTAACATTTTTATGATTCAACACAATGCTGGTTTATTCTGTCTTCTCTACGCTCCAAGCTCTGTGTGCCTGCATTTCTGTAATGGATGGTAAATGTGGCATTCTTTTCATTAAAAGTAATCTTTTCTTTCAATGCATAGTCTTTGAGAGTTACTACCTTGTTATGCATGTTTGAGAGTGAACCAAGCTTCTGAAAGATTCTGCGTGCTTTTTCAGCAGAGGCCCTGTGTCTGTGTAGTGTAAGATACACAAAGAAGGGTAGAATGTTCCTTAGTTGTTAGAGAAAAAAATAAAATGATTCATAGGTGTGATGTGTGACACAGATTCAAAAGATATGCAATCTAACAAAACCGTGTAAAAATAAATCCAAGTTGAAATGTTAGATGCTGCATAATTCAACATCTGGGCCATCACCTTTCATGACACAAGCTTTTACAAGAAGAGTTTAATAAAACAAAAATCATTTTCAAATATTCAAAAATTTTTTTACATGTGACTACATGTAAAGCCACAAAAGGAACTGTTGTCCAGACACATACTTGCATTTAGGAAAACAAAATTGCGGGAAGCACCAATAGAGCAACCTTATTTGATTCAATCTGAGATCAAGAGATGCCATCCACAGTCAATCATCCTTTGAGAAATGAAAGCATTTGCACAAAATAAACAATAAATTAATCTTATTTCCTGGCTATAAAGTCATCACATTTGGAAAACGAAAGTATATTTTCTTATTGATGGAAAATAAATGTACCAACCTCTATCCTAGCTACTCAGAACATGGTCATATTTTTCCTGCCTCGCTTCACCTGTTTCCACTCTGTCCCTGCCAGTCATCATCAGCCACATCAGTCACCATGTCTAGCAAACCTCACTCTACCTCTGGTTTCACCACTTACAAAAAATGTGGAAAAATCCTTTCCTGAACCCATGCCGTATTTTGCTTATGAAAGTCAAAGTTGTAGCCTGAATGCTCTCATTAGTTCTATGCCACTTTATCCTGTGTCTCTCCAACTCTCACAAACTGCCTTGTTAAGCAAAGCCTCAATAAATGGTTGCATTTCACAGAAGGAATCATGCAGAGGATTGCTGTCAAAAATGTCACCTCCTAGTTCTCATTTGACAGCTTACTTAGAGAGCTACTTTGGGCATCTCTCTCAGTCCCTCTGGGTCTCATTCTTTCCTACAAGTGAAATGAAGGGCATGTGCTAAATTATTTCTTAGGTTCCTTCCAACTCCTGTATTTAATTATTTCATTCAGATGGCAGTAAATATTCTCTTGAGTTTTCCATTCATCAAAATTTTCAAAATGAATGACTTGTTGATGAAAACTTGCTGGTAATTTTGGCCTTCTCTAGGTTCTGCATAAAATTAGTCTACTTTGCTCCAGTGCCTCATAAATCGTTGAAAAAGATTTAAGTATTAAAGAGGCCATGATAACTTTTGGCTAGTTTAGTGAAAGATAAAAAGCAAATGCTCTGATTGAGAAAAGACCCTTGCTCCAATTAAAAACCTGACAAATTGCATCCCCATGTTCAGCCTTTGTCAGGAGTTATTTTTTTTTTGATACTCTGAAGACCACAGCCCATAGTACCCAAAGGCACATGAATCCCACAGAGAAACTCATCAGGTTGGAAGGATATGATCCAAGAATTGATTAACCACAAGCAGGAGGTTTAACACTTGGGGAAATGTCATCAACACTATGGGAAGGAAAGTGAACCATCTATGTGCCTAGGCAAAGTTTCAAAAAAGAATTTCAAGTGAAGAACAGATGGTGAGATGACAAGCCAAAGATATCTGACATTTCTCCAACATCTCCAAGATAGCGACTCCTGCAATATGAATGACAAGAAAACCTATTAGGTATTTATTGAGAATCATTTTTTATATTGAGAATGGTGGCAAACATTGGGCAATTTGAAAGAGAAAGGGAAACAAAAGGGAAGGTAAGGAAGGAAAAAGAAAAAGGAAAGGAGGGAAAAAATGGAAAGACATAACGAATGTTCAAGAATAGATTAAAACTAAGGTAACTATGTACCTTAGTATTTATGAAATTCACTCAGCTATCGACTTTAAATTAACTCTACTGTCTAGAAGAACTAAATTCTAATATACCACACAAACTCAAGTGATATTATAAAATTCCTTCTCAAAATTTTGAGACTATTTAGAGAATAGGTGCCAAGGTACTGACAACAAGGAAATATTTCTTTAATTCCAGTGCTGGAAAAAGATACATCTAGATTTTATTCATTAAAAATAATTAGGGTGGGCTGGTGAGATAGATGAGAGGTCTAAAGCACCTGCTTAGGAAAGGTTTGATAACTACAGGGACCATGGTTCCATCCTGGAGCCACATGCTATGCTTCCCCTGCCCCCAGGGTGGGGTGGTCACAAAAAAAAAAAAGAGAGAAAGAAAGAAAGAAAGAAAGAGAAAAAAAATAAAAAAGAAAAAGAAAAAATAGGTCAGGTCATTGTGGCACAGGCCTATAATCCCTGAGGACTGAGAACAGGAGAATTCCAAATTTGAGTCCAGGCTAAACAACTGGATAATTTAGAAAGACACTGTCCCAGAATAAAATAATAATAATAATAATAATAATAATAATAATAATAATAATAATAATAATAATGGCTTGGACATGTACCTCAGTTCAATCAATCAATATGAAAGTAAAGTTAAATAAAAAATTGGAAATATTAGAACAAGTTGGTGTGATCACTTAATAAGCTGATGTAATCACCTAGGCTAGAGAAGTGCTTGCTAAATCCAGCACAAGTCTATTTATTAAAACGTATGAAGACTCTAGTTCAAGTGAAACAGAAAGTCTCATGGCAGAAATGCACCTTGGTAAAAATCACTCTAAAAATCACAAGGGGCTGTTTGTCGGCTGTTTCCCAAGCAGAGTGTCAGGATGTTGGTTGTTTTAACGAGGTAATGCTACTAGCAAAAACTAGCTAGTAGTTCAAAAATGCTCTCAACTAGAAACTTCGTAATTTCCCGAATTCATGCAACAGAGTAGAAGATCTGCAGTAGGAGCTCTGAACTAATGTGGAACACCCTACTCTTCCTGAGGTGCTTGAGCACTCCAGGGGGAGCCAATGTGGCGGGGGCGGGGAGGGGGGAGCCACAAACGTGCGTATCCCAAGACAGAACCCAAGCTGATCTCATACAGAGCAGACTCTTGGTTTGAGATCCATGACCACTTGATTATAAGACTTTATAGACATGTTTCTTGCCTCTCAGAATTACATCTGTATCACAGTGAATTTCTGTCAAAATCATTCTTACCTGTGATATTCCCTGTACAGGACTGGCTGCTGGCTTCACCAGATAATGGGAATCCCTGCCAGGGTGCAGCACTTTGTCTGGCTGAGTACAAACTTCCTTTGCTTGCTGTTTTCTGTATTTTCTTTGCCTTTATCTGCAGGCTCAGTGTGCTGTGGTAATGGAGGAAGTCGTTTCAAAATGTTTTTTTGCAGAAGAAATTTTTTCATGCTTGAAGTTGGCACTAAAAGAGGTTCCTCATTACATAATAAAAAATAGTATTGCTGTATCACTATTGAACATTACCTAGAGGATGTGGCTTATCAACTTGCAAAATATATTAAATGAGAAAGGTGGTCAGGATATAGAAAGGGCCTCAAATTGCAAAATTATATCTAGGTTTGGGAATATAGGTTAATTGTAGAGATGGATATTTGAGTGGTGAATAAAAGCATCCTATATTCTGATATGATTAAATAGATTGTATAAAACAGTATGTGAATTGTCTAGTTTAGTGATGGTGTAAATTTGGGGGACTTCAACTAACCACAAGTGTACTAAGAGAGTACAAATGACTGCAAACACTGAATTAAAATTTAGGTCCTATTAATAGAAGTAAGTTCATCATCAGAAAAACGATGTTGTTCCTAGGTTGCTATACACTATTTATACTTCATTTGCTATGTTTGATTTTGCATGACATGATATATTTTATGGAAAACAGTGGCATTCTGAATCTCTAGATTATTAGTCATTATCATTCAATTTCTCACTGGTCAAAGTTTGAGAAAGGGTAGGGGCAAGGATTTCACGTATTGATTATCCATTCCTGCAGTTTTTCCACTTTCCATACTACTGACTTTGATACTCAATGCACTCCTTGAAGTGATCACATCCTTTCCATTTTTTGAAAACCACTTTACTATGTTTGCATACATCCAAACCTACTTTTAATGTTATAATAAGAAATTATGCTTTTACTAAATTTACTGTTCATTTCAAGGAATATGGATTGTTGCTCCATGCAGTGAGAACTCTTTTGACCTCATGAATCAATGTATCATATATTCTTGTCATTAATAAATTTACTGGACTCACTGATAGACACCATTTGTGTGTACTCTAACACTAAAAAGTATAGTAATCCCCTTTCTCTGTGGACAATATATTCCAGTACCTTCAATGGATTTAAGAACCTATGGACCACACCTATGTTTACAATGCTTTTCCTGTGCATACTTACCTGTGTTAAACATATGACATGTAAAGCACAGCATAAATTAACAATAATGTAACAAAATAGAATACTTATAACTTCATGCTGAGCATCACTATCCAAAAAAGAAAGATAGAAAAATTTGATAGATCTTACAGGGATGTATTTATGATATTTGTAAAATGACAAACTACATGAAAGTTGCTAATTAAGCCCGAAAGAGTGAGAAAATAAGTATTATTTACATTTTAAAGAGAGTAGTCAAGATTTTAAAGGCTAACAATCAACATTTAAATAAAGAAGAAAATACTATGGTTGTACAGCCTGAGTAAAGGTAAGGAAATGAGCAACAGTAGTCATCTAATTTGTTGCATCATGGGAAAGAAAGGAAGTAATCATAAAGACATCAATGAAAGAAAATGGCTTGCATGCAGAGGTTGAAATGAAAAACTTACCAATAATTTCCACACAAATATGGAATGGATAGCCTTCTGAGGTCAGTGCAATCTAACTCAGATGAAATATTCTTTGTATCTCTTTCCTCCAGCTCTAATGAGATTTAAATTGTTCTAACTTTTAAAATTAACTAATAATAAATATTTCCTACCTACACTCTTTTCTGATAGATACAAGGAAATAGGCTTTGTGGAGGTGCAGGAGACCTGGGAAGGACGGGCAGGAGGGAGACAAGGGAAGGAAAACTAGATTACAGCCCAGTATGTCTATGTATAATCCCAACCAGCAGAGAATTTACTATGCATGGCAAAATACATTAATACTTATTTTGAAAAATTAGTTCAATATCATACATTTTCTTAAAAATAGCTTTGATTTCACAAACCTTTCTTATTTGCCATACTATGTATGTCTGAAGTCTTTGAATATATACTGAAACTAATTTTATTGCCTAGTTAGTATATGATCAATTTTCATGAGTGTTTCACATGTACTTGAATGTACTTGAATTATGTATATATATACATATTATGTATATATATACATATATATATATATGTATATATATGTGTGTGTGTATATACATATATTTGTACAGTTGTTATGTGCAATGCTTCATATGTGCCATTTATGTAAATGTTAGTTCTATGCTTCAAATCTTCTCTATCTTTACCAATTTTTTCAGTCTATTCTGTTATTGAAAAATGAATCATATGTTTCAGTTGTCATTAAAATGTGATGTGTGAACAATTGAAAGATAGTCTTTTGAAGAGAGAATTTAAGCTTTACTGTGATGAATAATTAAATTTGACAGTTTACCTTGGCATATGATTTCTAAGAGCCTTGTATGTGTAAAGTTAATTTCAATGCATTAGCGCAAGTGAGTAAGATTACAGATTAATGAACAAATAATATACTTTTTTTCAGACAGGATTTTTTGTGCTGCCTAATGTGATCCCAAGTTCCTAGACTCACAGTCTTATCATAGCCTCTCCTGTAGCTGGAAATACAACTATATGTCTTATACCCTGTTAATAAATTTGATTATTATAAAGCATCCTCTGTAACCTAATATTTGGGAACAAAGAAATTTGCATTTGTTAAAAATTCCAGTGATATTTTATTCCCCTGTATCATTCAAGCAAACTGGTTACCATATATAATCAGGTCCAAAGGAAAGGACAACTTCTAAATCCACTTAGGGATAAGGCCATCCATCTCCTAAATTCCTTATGGTTTCGAAGAAAGTACTCCCTCTTCTCTTCCCTCTCGTGCTCATGTCTCCAGAGCCAGGCTCTTTGGCTTAAGCTTCCTGTGGCCACTTCACTGTTGTTAAAAAAAAACAAAACTGTTATTCATTATAACTTAAAGTTGTTGAATTATTTTTCATTTTAATTTTATTTTCATATCATGACATCCAAACTCTGTTGAAATCCTGAAGGGAAAAACAGAGAGCAATTTTGTAAATGTAAATATGTTTTGTATATATTATATATAATAGTGAACAGTTCTAATATTTGAGTAGACTTCATTTGCTGTAATACCGTAAAAAATGTCTTCAGTTGCATTAATTTTACTTAAATCACTTTTATTGCTCCAAAGTGCATTATAACCAATCAATAAAACAGCACTAAACTCAAACAATCATATTGAGCTTTACTGAGGAATATTTTCAGTACACTAACCTAATTTCCTGAGGAATAATTTAATTAAATCTTTAATTAAATTTTCTGTTTCATAAAAATCTTAAAAATATATTTTTGTATTTAATTTTGCTTGTCTTTTAATTAAAAATAAAATTATTTGCCTTAAATTTGTCAATGAATAATATCCTTAAACTGACACATTTCTTCTCTTTTTAAAGACTAGATAAATCTTTAAGCATCCCTAAGGAGAGCTAAGAGTAATCTACACATAAAACTGCATGATTTGATGTTCTGCAGTGTCTTAAAATCTCCTAGGCTTCCATGCCATGTTCTAGAAAAGTTTGATTGCACCGTCTGCCATTCTGTTCAAAGATTTTCAATCCCTGCCTATAGCTGATATGACTGATGGTGTCTCTGACTCACCTATGGAAGGAACTAGGAGGGAAGAGGTAAATACTGGGAATTTTTGAGTGTGAGAACTGTGAACTGGAACAGAAACTACAACTAATCTCTATTGAGTGGTAAACTGGGAGAGACTGAATTCCCAGAGCTCACACAGTTACATTCAGGCAAAGTTTATTAGACAGATGAGAAAAATCTCCAAAGGGAGAAGAAAAAGTTAAAACAGTGCATTCATAATAGACTTAGAGAGCCCAAAAAGACTGAAAACCTGGGTCACACATTCACAAGACCCATTTCCTTCAGTACTTTCACTGTCTCATTTAAGTTGCTTGCAGTCAACATTAGTTTCTTGACCATACAAGTCAGTTAGACTATGGTCCACATGAACATGGGGCAATGTATACCGGTTAACTTTTCTGAGAGATATTTGTCCTATGTATCTTAGAAGATTCTCATAGTGATCAGAGTAGGGAATATACATGAAAAATCTCTAAAGTTTAACATGTTTCTAAATCTTATGACATGTGACAAATTTATCATCATCATATTTTTGGTTGAAATGATTTTTAGGAGAGGTTTATTTTTTCATTTTTGGTGCTGAGGACCAAATCTAGGCCTTCCAGCTTGCTAGGCAAGCATTCTACCACTCAGCCAAATCCCCAGCCCCATCATCATATTTTTGAAGGAGCTCTAAGAGATTTGACAGTTTTCTTAACAGACATGTATTACATTCAGTTCCAGATCAGAGTGGTGCCCAATGAATCAGTTCTGTCAGTTTCAGCTTTATTAGATTAGCAAGGAATGAGAAGAACTAAAGGTTGGTAAATATTACATAGTAGTTAGACAGGAGAAAGCAGTGAGGATATATGAGAGTAGAGAACATTAAAAGTGTTAGATAAAAGTTTTATGCAATAAATGAGAAGTGACACTCTAAGAAGGCTTGTGGAAGGGCTCTTCAGCATTATCCCAAAGACTGTTGCATTTTAAGTGGAACCCCTCTACAAAATCATTCCCACATCCAGGTAGCTAAGCACATGTATCAAAAAAATACTTATTTTACTTGATACTAACAAGTTCTTGCTTGAAAATAAACACTGTGATAGTAATATAACCTTCATTGATACTGATGCTTTGCTTTGTTAAGTTTGAATTTTTTTTTAATGTTTTGCTTATTTTGGTACCAGTGATCAACCTCAGTCAAATTTTTCTTAGCACCTGTTTGCAGTATATAATGACTACAATTACCTATGTTTTATTTTTCTCTTTAAATTGTTTGCACTATAAGTTTCTTCTATAAATCTTTTATTTATTTTCTTCTATTTAATCTTTTATGTCTGATTCATTTAACGTTACTCTTTTAAGGTGCATCCAATGAATCAGTTTCTATGTAGAATGAGTTTAATAATCAACTGAGGTTCCTATTTCATTTTATTAAATTGTATAATTCCAAATAGTAAGTATGCAATTCATTATAGTTGCTTCTTATAAAATGAATAATGAAAAAAAAATATGCTATTTGCAAAGAACTTTCCATATGGGATAGAATTATTCTTTCTTTTGTCATAATTACAGTCAACAGTATGAAGGTTCCTCCCCATCAATTATAAAACATAGCTTGCTCATCATCTCAGTGGCGAAGTACCAAAACACACAAGATGGCAGAGTGATGGTGGTGTTAGGAAACTCTTTGTTACTTGCTTACTCAAATTGCAACTGCACAGGTAGCAACTGAAACTTACTTCGTTTTTTCTTTCTGATTTCTGCTATTAATGTAGAAAACAAAAGATGTTTTAGTTGTATCTGTAATTTCTATTGTTGGTGTAGTCATGTAACTTCTCTTTTTGGTCAACAAAAGGTGAAAAAAAAATAACTTTTATGTTTCTGAATAAAAGAAAACAAAAGGTTAAGGTTAAATACTATCTTATTAATATTATCATTTATGGGAACTATCACTTCACTGGATTTTCATTTTTAAAAATAATTTTAAAATAAAATAATTTTTAGAATATTCCTGAAGTGTGAGACTCTAGGTTCTACTAGGTAGAGGTCAGAATTTGTAAGCAATTTAAAAATATTGATTTTTGTATTTTACTTCATAAACTATGGCCAAGTATATTTTTTAATCCAAAGTACCAACTTTTGTCCAGCAGTCAATTCCCGTAAGTGGCTTATGGCTATAAAGTATTTTATTGGCTAGGAATTCAAAATTTAAAGTTGGTCAGAGAGCTGAGTAAGTTCCATTTGAAGGCAAAGATGACATAGTGTCAAATGAACATCTGTTTCTTTTGCTAAATTTTCTGCGGAAGTCTCAAAACTGGCTCAAACATTGTGATTCCATTGAAGTATTGGTAGTGTTTTATCATACAATTGAGTTTTAATTACATTTCTATTTTGTTTTCCAAAGTTTTACTACTCTGCCATGTAGTAACATTTCATTTCATTATACTGCCTGAAAATTATGGGGCTTTTCTCAATTTTCAAATGATCGTTTTACAAATTTAGACAAGGAAAGGGCAATTTCATAATTACAAACGCAAATGCTCAGCATAGTCATAAAGGGAGCTGGTATCGCTAAGTCGTGAGGGGCAAATACATGTGCCAGGAACCTACTGAAGACAGAGATGGATTCGTGCCCTCTCCAACTGAAAATATGTATATTTCTTCAGGATAATGATATGAATGTCATAGTTTCATTCTGGACAAAAGTAAAATAAAAATGTCATAGGACAGTATATGTTAATGATCTTCCACTGGTGTATGAAGGTCATTCGTTCATGAATACAAAGCTTCCACATTTGAATATGAACTTGCAAATGTATTTGGAACATAATACAATATGTTTGTACTTTATACAATTTAATGAAATACAAAACAGGTTTATTTTGAGTTTATAATACAAATTGCAGTAGAGGTCATGAGAGTAAAATGAATACTATTGCTTCCCTAGAATACACCTTTTAAAGTTCCATGCTTCTGCAACCGAAGAATAAACTGAGTAGTGGCTCAAAACAATATAGTTACTAAAATTGCTATCATCTTATTTTTCTTTTGAATTTTTCCCTTTCCTTTGTTTTAGAATCATGTAAGTCTGGAAAGATCTGCATGTGGGGCTGGGGAGATAGCTCAGCAGAATAAGCGCTTCCCTGCCAAGGGCAGGGTCCTGAGTTCAATTCCGGTACTGAAAAAAAAAAGTAAGTTAAACAAATAAATAAAAAATATATAAATGTATAAAGATCTGCATGTCCCTGCAGCATTCCTCTCCCCCAATCAGGTCAAAGACAAATTGGCTTCAAAAGATTTTGCTAAGATAAAGCATTCTACAGAAGAAAAATTAACCTAGATGTTTATTTTCCCTTTATTTGTTTACATTAAAAAGTTCTGTGGTACAGTTGGCAGAAAATTAATAAACAGTTTACATAACATGCGCAATAAATTGTCAGATTTAAAAAAAATGTTTCTCAGTTGTGTGACTGTGAGAATGAAGAAGCAAAACTAAGCACTAGATTCTTGACTTTCATTGCTGTCAGCATGTTGTCTAAGATGTCTGCTCAGACGATGTGTCATATGCGATAGCTGGTGCAGGTTAGGCCAGTACATAATAGGAATAAATGTATTTTTAAAGGACAACTTTTAAAAGAAGACAGGCCTGTTTGGTATCCCGTTATAAGACATGAAATGACATCTCATGTCACTCCATCAGTAGTTGGGCAGTCTTGGGGAGAGTTTCAAAGGTCAACATTCATAACACTCTTGATTCTTTACTCATTCACTATTTTTTCATGGGACAAGTACATATAGACTATTTCCTAAGTGCACTTGAGTTTCATCTAATAAATAGAAAAATTGTGGCTGTGAGTTTCTGTGGATGCCAACAATCATTCCAAGTTGGTATCTGTACGATTACTAGAAGAACAAAACATCTTAAGGGAAAAGGTGAGTTTAAATTCTTGTTCCTTCCTTCCTTATTTTTAAAGTATATCATTGCAGAAAATACACCTAAAATAGCTCGAGTGATCTAGCAGGGCAAGTAGGCAAAGTACATACTTTCTTGGAAATGGAAAATGTTGGCTATGAGAAATGTGATTCTTACAGGATATCATCACTCAGTGTACTCGAACAAAAACAGCTAATAATGTATCAATGCAAAGTAGATTCAAAATGCAGATTACAGCGTGCATCCCAGTGATTTACAAGTCCATCGTACAGCAGCTCTATCTACCGAGGCTATCCTACTGCCAAAGCCATTTCTAGGCTCTCAATGTTCACAAATTGCAGAAGTTGATGACAAGATTCAGAAAGATTAATGGGAACACTGACGTAGTAACCATCATGCTGGGCTGGTGGGGGAAGGGCAGTTCCTTTCAGAGCAGTGTGGGGCTGAAGTATACTTATTGATAAGAGTCATGATTGATTGATTGATTGATTGATTGTGCTGGGGATTGAATCTAGGGCTTCAGACATGATAAATACATGTTCTACCACTGAGCTATTCCTAGCCACTTGGCCACCTTTCCAATGTATCTGTGCTTTCATTTAGTGTTTACTCCCACCCCCAAATCAACTTATTGGTTACGCCAACTCCCTGTTTAATTGTAAAATAATTACCAAACTCTAGTACAACTACTAACTAGACTGTCTAATATTCACTGTTCTGTATTTTCTTCTTTATTAAGGCTTGCATACTCTATGCTGCTTTCTCTCAAATGCACTGCTCTATCAATGGATACACAATCCAATAATATGGTTGAAGATAAAAACTTAATGGTGAAAATTATTTTTAACAAATTAGCTCTATCAAAGTCTTCCTATGTCTCAGGATAATCCCAAAGTTAACATTGCCAATTATACAAAAATTATGACACAGGCAGTGGGAGAATTATTTTTGGCAAATGAGACTTTTAAGACTGTAGAATTATCAGTGCAGATATCTTCTTTTGCAAATAATATGAACTTGCCTGTTAATTGGGAATTATTAAAACACAAACAAAACATTCGGTAGCTACTGATGGAGTAAAACAGGAATTGCACAGCTTCGCCTTTGATTATTCCTTCCAAAAATGCTTAACATAAATTTAATCCAGTTTTTAGATCTAACTTTTAGATTATAAAAATATATATAGGAAAACTGAAACTTAAAAGAAAAAAATAAGAAGATATCAGATCAGTCAAAGGTGAAACATTCTATGAAACAATCAATCCCATTCTTCAGAGAGTCGATGGATTATTTATGCATAAAATGGCTAAGAAATATGGCACCATGTTATTCTTAAATTGTTCTTTTTAAAAAAACAACTGTATAAAATAGTTTGAGAGAAACTGCTGGAATTTAAATATGGGCAGAGTATTACATGATAGTTTTGAATTATAATTAATATCATTGACTGTGATAATGGCATGTGTTTATGTACTTATTGAGGTGTGTACTGAAGCATCTACAGGACAAGTGCCATGAAAAACTGACTCAAGTAGAAAAAATGCTTAACAAGTATAACAGTTTGTTTTAATGTTAATTTTTAGTATACTTGAAGACTTAAAATCAAAAGCACCTATAAGGGTTAAGCTTTGTTATTCTTTTCCATCAATAAACCCTTTCTGTATTACCAAAATCATTACTCAGTCTAATGGAATTTTAATATAAACTTCAGTTCTCTACAACCTGAGCAGCAACATTCTAGTGATTTGCATTCTGGGACAACCAAGTTAATCTCTTACATAGCACATATGTAAACTGTGGTTCATCTGAATTTATTATGAACTTCTCTTCTCTGCTAAGTAGATGTGTCAGTTACTCTTCTCTCATTGCTGAGAAAAATACCTGACATCCCCAATTAAGGAAAGAAAGGTTTATTTAACTCACTAAGGAGGTTTCTGTCTATACTCACCTGGCTCCAAGATAGAGTGGCAGATGGCAGAGAGCAATCTTTTAAGGCTTTGGCAAAGAGCAAAAGAGAAACCCCAACTCAGTTAGCTAGCTAGTCCCTCTCCCCTTCCTACACTGTAATGCAGAATATTTGTCCCAGGAAACTCACACCCATATTTCCAGCATTAGATCATGAATCAATCACAAAGGGCTGGACAAATAGTTCAGCAGAATAAAGCACCAGCAAGCAGGCACAGGGGCCAGGGGCTCAATCCCTGGGCCTGCTGTAGCAGCCCTGACCCAGGCATGATAAATGAGACATGGCATGGTGGTATGTGGGTAAACACCTTGTAGACCCTTCCCTTAAAAAAAGAAAAATCAGTCAGAAACTTCCCTATGACTATGTGACGATGTAAGGATTTGGGAGGACAACTAGACACAAACCACAGCAGTAGAATTCATGAAATTCATTGAATTATTTTTTACTGAAGTTAGGTCACTCATAAATAGTTTATAATGTGTCTTTAACAATAGAACAACTAGGATTGAGTTTGGATGTCAGCATATTTTCCTGAAGTATCTCCCTCCTCAATGGTAGTCACTTTTATCTTTTTATTTCTTCAGTGGTACTGATATAGAGGAATGAATCTCCCAGACTGAAAGCTATGTGGGCCAAGTTCACGTTCTCTAAAATAAAAGAATGAATTTTAAGAACAATTGTGTTTAAGAGTAGAATATATGAATTCAGGGAAAAGGAAACTCCTGTCTTAAAAAGGGATAGAAAGGGGATTGGAGCAGGTTGCGACAAAAGCTGTTTTCCAGGTTTACTTTATAGAGTAAAACCATGTGGTGAGGCAGGTCAAAGGTGGAGAACATGGGAACTCATTTTATTAGGAAGAAGGTGGGACAAAATTATCATCAACCAATGAGATTACAGGCATAATCACTCAGATAAAGTTGATTAAATCCAGGATCAAATGGGGAAATGAGTCACATATCAAGTGGGTGTGGAAGTGGACATGAATACAGAACCTAGATTTTCCCTGTAGAAACTGGTTTAGTGACTTCCAGGCATCCTTAATGTGAGAGACTCATTTAGTATATCAATTCTGGATGCCTATTTTTAGGGAGTTATGTGGCTGCATTTACGTACTCTTTCATGTTGAGGTTCTGCCCACATCAGGGTTCTATCTCTTCCAAAGGTGCAAAGGCATCTTGTCTTCCATACTGTCTTGTTGAGGGCCTAGCCCTGTCTGACTGCCTAGAGTATTTTTACCTAGCTTAGCTGCTTGCAGCAGTAGGTGAGTGTGACCTTCAGAGCAAGTACTTATGCAGATTCTAGGTGTGAGTGTTCAAGAGGCTGCACAGAGACTGAATGGGAGAGAAGACAAGCAGTAGATTTTACTGTGATTGCCAGACTTCCAAGCATGATAATGATATGAGTTTTTCTTCTTTTATCCTTTTTGAAAAGAAAGGAGTCAGTTTGAAAAGAAAGAAAGCATACTGGTTCTGAATTGATTAGGGTTAGCTTACATTTCCAGCTCCCAAGGATCTGAGCTAGCTGATGAACAACAACATCTGGGAAACAAGAGAAACACATCGCTGTAAAGACCAAACTGTGGGAAGTCTAGTCTCCCTGAGCAGGTGTGCACAAGTCCACAGAAAGTGTATTTCTTTAACTAAGTCTTGGAAAGAAGCATTGAAAACTTGCAATTTTTTGGAAATTTTGAACATATATTACTGCAGAAGTAGTGCTGTCTCCACAAATGAGGGAAAAGAGAAAAATTAGATTGTCAAGATATTTTTTATAAAATAAAACAGTGAGTTCAATGATAAATTGCTATGTTCTGGCCATGTAATGTTAATATATTATCAACAAGGCAAAGTAACTAAGGTAAGATATCACTGTTCTTTTCTCTTTTGTTAGACTTATCAAAAATGATATTAAAGCCAGGCATGGTGGCCCACACCTGTAATTCCAGCACTTGGGAAGCTGAGGCAGGAGGATTGATGTGAGTTTGGGACCAGCCTGGGCTCCAAAAGTGAGCTCAAGGCCAGCCTGAACTGCATAGTGACTCCTTGTCTCAAAGAGGCAAAATAATAATAATAATAATAATAATAATAATAATAATAATAATAATAATTTAAAGGACTCATTTTGATTGTTATCTAACACATCTCCCAAAAGTTTCATTGTATTTAGGTCTTGGGTGCCACCTGTTGGGTTTTGAAGCAAGTCGCTCACTGGGGTTCTAACTTCAGTGGTGGCCTAACTTATCCCTGCAATTATAATGTGATAGTGCTATCGGAAGTGGTAGAAACCGATATGCAGCCTAAACCCAGTGATGGTGAACATGTTCTTGAGAAGTGCCCAAACAGCAAATCAAAACCCATTTATTCATCATAAAATTCCAACACTGTAATTAAACCTGAATGCTATTTAGTATACAAAAAATACAGGGCATACATTAACATCTTTTGTCTAAAAGCCACGCTTTAGACATGTTGCCACGGGTTTTTTCACCCCTAGTCTAGGTGATATAAGTGGATCACAGAGTGTAGCCTGGGTCCCATGCCTCACTGCTGACACTTCCCTTTATGTAACTTTCAAAACCCTCATTCCACGGTAGCCATCAGCTGAGAGCTCTGCTTCAGACACACTCCCTCTCATGATGCTTCTTCTTTTTAACATTTAAATGCTGCTCGCATTGAAGCAGAGGCTGATTCCCTCACATCTGAGGATTTCAAGTGAAGGTAAAATGCAGTTGGTTATACCACATTGCGCAGGATATTCTCTCTTTCTTTTTTTGTCTTTTTGGGACAGTGTCTCGCTATACAGTTCAGGCTGGTCTTGAGCTCAATTTTGCAGCCCTGGCTGGTCTCAAACTCACATCGATCCTCTTGCCTGAGCCATCCAAGTTCTGGATTACAGGCATGTGTCACCATACTCTGCAGGATATTTGCTCTTCCTGAACAGATTTTTATGAAGAATTTTCTCTCCATGTTATAAATGTATTGCATACTTTATGAAAGAGGTGCAGGAAAGTTGTGGAAGGCAGTGCTAATGGCTAGAGAGATGAATAGCTGGGAAGGTTCAGTTTGGAAACTTCCTCAACAAGCCTTTTTGAGAGCAGAATGGAAAGTGAGTGCTGGAGTGCCTAGTTCACTGTTTGGGCTCCAGTGCAATGTAACGAGACAAGAAAATAATCAAGTCTTTGGGAGACTGAGGCAGGAGGATCAGTGTGAGTTCGAGATCAGACTGGGCTACAAAAGTGAGCTCAAGGAAAGTTTCTTCCTAAAGATTTATTGACAATTTTTCGAGTTCACTTCTATTTTTTCCAAGCTTCTTCTCTTAATCTTCATCTATTTCTTGCTTGATCTTTCCAAAAGATTTCAAATACGTAAAGATCATATATATCTATATATCTATAGATATATATGACTGAGAAGAGAGAGTCTTCATCAGTAGCCAAGAAGGACGGGGAGAAATTGGCGGAGTGGGATGGGTAGACAGGAACAGGATCCAAGCCAGACAAGGACATATGTTCTGGTGCTCTATCACACAGAGGGCAATTATAGTTAATAATTTTGTGTCATTTAATTTAAATTCAAGTACTTAGAATGAATAATTTTGACTGTTCTCATCACAAACAAATGATTATTTGAGATAGTAAGTAACCTAAATATACTAAGTTGAGCATTACACATAATTACCACACATCATAAGTATACCAGAAGATCACACTATGCCTCCTAAAATATGCAATTAATATCTATCAGTTAAAAAATAAATCCACTTTTAAAACAAAAGTGATCCATGAAAAATCATAGTCACACCAGCCTTCTTTATTTTTTACTCTCTGGGTTTCTTTATTTTTCATCCACTCTGGTCTAAAATGTATTGGATTTTAAATCCATGTAGAAAATGTGCAAATAATCTATACTTTTCTACAAAACAAATTCCAGTATTTTAACCAATAAATGCCTTGCAAACAGTTCTATGTTAATCAGCTATAAAGACAATGTTATAATCTGCCATGCCCTTCAGAGCTTCAGTACAAGTGGCACAAAATCCTTACTTGATATTATGGAGCACTTCATTTCATCAACAAAAATATCCATGCAAGTCAGCACAACTAATAAGTGTGCACACTCAATTCAGATCTCACCAACCTGACATGTTTTTCATCACATTAATGTCAATTTCTCAGGAGCAAAATTGGTGAAACGAAAGATACTCCTGAACTCAGGAGTGTTTAGGGATGGCTGTCTCTCTTTCCACTCTGCCTGTGTGAAAGACATTAATGACCCAACCAGTCTTGGCTGCTTTTGCTTTTGTTCTGATGTGTATTTCCAGCAGATGCAAAGAACAGCTGGATCTTTTCCTCACATTATCTCTTTAACCTTGAAAAGAACTTCCATTAGCTTTCTGATCTAAAGCTTAAGAATACATACATTCACCTCCAAAATGCACTAAAAGCTTCAAAATACATGTTCCAGCTTAATGCTTTTTTAAGATTTTTTCTAATATTCCAAGACTTCAAACACAAAATATGTACCCAGTATTATACTTAATACCAACTAACTCTTTCATACAAATGTACAGACCTACAATCCAGAAAACTAGAAGTCATTTTTATTATAGAACACACTTGTATGCTATAATAATGGCAGGAGATTTTACTGCCCATTTCAGAACAGTGAGTGCAACATCACATCAGACCTTGTGGGACAATGCTTACCTATACTTCCCTCCTGCATTTCCACAAAGCATCTCAAGTCCATGACCTCAATAGCAGACTACTCATGACCAATCTGCTTAAACAAACACCTATATTCTTATGCCCCAGTGGAATCATTTATACCCTCCTTTCAATGTTATGTACTTTTGTGAGCTGACAATTAAAAAATAAAATTGCTAATACATTATTCCTCTAATTGTAAAGATGATGAGAAAATATATATAAAAGATCATAATGTTTTTTATTGGGAGGTTGTTCCCTTGTAGTATACCAGCAAAACTATGTGTAAGATATGTACATGTACATAAATATGTATACAAATATTAATCTTATGTAATATAAAAAGTTCATACATTCACATTATTTATTTCTTATTGTCAAGACTGCAAAATAATTTTTTTTGTGGAACCAGGGATTGAACTCAGGCCCTTGGGCTTACCAGGCAAGCACTTATTCTACTGAGCTACCTCCCTAGCCCCTGTAAAATAATTTTTGTGTAAAATTTAATTTTAAGGGGCCCGGCGGGATGGCTCAGTCGTCTAAGCCCCTGCTTGGGAAAGCTTGAGCGGCTTCAGCGACCACGGTTCGATCCCCGGCACCACATGCTGCGCCAGCCCTGCCCCCAGGGCAGGCTGAGCTGGCCATAAAAATAAGTGAATAAACAAATAAAGGTTCTGAAGCAAGAAAAAAAAATAAATAAATAAAAAATAATAAAAAAAATAAATTTTAATTTTAATTAACTGGCACTAGAATTAGACGAGATTAGATTAGAATTTATTCTGTATTTATTATAATATGTATTATTATAATATATAGCCATACATAATATATCTGAACATGTAAAATCTCAGTATTTAAACCAACACAGGCTTGGGGATAGATTAATAAATCCAATAAGCTAACAGGGACCCTTGCAGGACTAGAGAATCTCATAGGACAGAAAACACATCAGGAAGTCAGAAAAGCTCCAGTTAGTGCTCAGCCTCATACAGAATTAGAGTTCATATGTCTGAGGAACTAGGCAGGAAGAGCTGGGTGCAAGTAAGCAGCGTTAGGATTCAGCACTACTGGACACCCTTAGCAGTGATCAGTGCTCCAGCACACCAGCCTCTGAGAGGCCCAAGGTCATGCTCCCTGGGCAGCCAGAGTTCCCAGATGGTACCTTCTATTTTACATATTTAATATAATTTATGTAACTATTACACTAATATTTTTCTTTTTTATGAAAAAGTAGAACAAATTTTCATAATCAAATGAAAAGAGATAACAACAAACGTTATTGCAATTTATATCATTATTTTCAAAGAGTTCGGTGTGGTAGCTCATGCCTACAATCCCAGCACTCAGTAGGCTGAGCAGGAGGATCATTAGTAAGTGAGTTTGCTAGTGTGAGGCCAGGCTGGGCTACAAAGTGCATTCAAGGCCAGCCTGAACTACATAGTAAGGCCCTGTTCTAAAAGGACAAAAAAAAAAAAAATTGCTCAATGCAAGATATAAACCAAAAGGAATTTTTTTTAAAGAAATAATTCATTATATAAGTCTTCTTTACAGGGAAATAAGATCAATTATTAGTATAAATGAAAAACTCTAGCATATATAGTGAAATATTTTTTAAAACACCTGAGCACATAATTTGGTAAAGTAATTGAACTTGTCTATGCTTCCTATTTGTTGTCATAGATGATAGATAATTAGATAATTAGAGAAAGTGTCAAAAATGTATAAACATATCAGCAGTGCACTACACTAATAAAGCTCTGGAAGCTAATAGTCATCACTTGGAGCAACTTTTGTAATTTTAGAGGCCAAAGGTAACTTACACTAATCTCATGATGTTTCCATAATTTAGTATTAAAATATTTATACAACTACATAGCTTTTGGCAGAAAAAATTGCCAGATGTTCTGTATATTGAGTGGATTTTCACGGCCTTTCTCATAAGAGAAACCATGTAATATTTGGATCCTGTGGGTCTGGCCTATTATATTAACATTATAACTTCAAATTGCACACTTTTAACTCAGATTTATCCTTCATTATTCAGAGAAGTATTCCATTGCATATAAACATCATATTGTCTTTATCCCTGTATCACTGAATGAACATTTACACTGTTTCAAAGATATAGCTGTCATAAACTGTGCTGTATAAACATGGGTATACATCCATTCCTATAATATGATGTTTTTGAACTTTTCGGAAATACCTAGGAGGGTGATAACCAGTTCAAATGGAAATTTTATCTTCCTTCCTTTCTTTCTTTCTTTCTTTCTTTCTTTCTTTCTTTCTTTCTTTCTTTCTTTCTTTCTTTTTCTTTTCTTTTCTTTTCTTTTCTTTTCCTTTATTTTGTTCAGAAAAATCTCCAACAATTTCCACAGTGGTTATAACAGTTTCCAGGGGTACAGGAACGACACAGCATACAAGGATTTGCATTGAACCAGGTGCTTAGACCACCGAGCTATTTTCCTGGCCTATTAGATTGTTTGATGATAGCCATTTTTCTGGGGTAAGATGGTATCTTAGTGTAATTTGTATTTTTGTGATAGCCAGAAATGGGTGCATTTTTTCATATATTTAATAAAATGATGAACATTTTTCATATATTTAATGACCTTTGTAGTCCTTATTCTAGAAAGTATCTACTAAATTTGGGTACCAATATGTATTTGGTCTTTTATTTTGGGGGGGTTAATTTCTTTTTTCTGGTGGGACTGGGGTTCAAACTTACGACCTTGCACTTGCGAGGCAGGCACTTGTGCCTCGGAGCTATCTCCCCAGCCCTGGGGGGGTTAATTTCTTGAGTTATTTCTCTATACTTGATGTTAATCCTCAATTCATAGAATAGCTCAAAAATGTTCTCCATGCTGCAGGATGTCTCCTCATTCTGTTGATTATTTCGTTTACTGTGCAGAAGGCTTTTAATTCAGTTTTATTCTATTCTATTGTTTCTAAATTTCCCCTGCCACTGGCTTTTTATTCAGAAGGTCCTTTCCTATCTGTTTGCTTCAAGACTTGTACCTATTTTATCTTCTGGAAGACTGTGTTTTATTATTTAGATCTTTGATTTTAGTTTAGTCCTTTCCATATGGAAAAGTTTTCTGTAGATTTCCAAATCCAGGATTTGATGACGCCTGTCTATGATTAGTGTAGGAAACAGACCAAAATCACCTATAGATGAGAAGACAATTTAGGCACCAGAAACATTGCAGTACTCGAAGAAATAATAAGCAAAATCATAGGATATCAGGTATATGAATACTTAGAGGCAGCAAAATCTGACAACTAACATCCTCTCAAACTGTATCAGTCAATATGTAAAAGCAAACAAAATCAATTGACAATTGCGCAGAGAATTCTCTGAGTACTTTTAATTTTGCTATCCTTATGTCAGGACTCATCCCCAATAGACTCCGCACGCACACTCAAGCACACACAGAATAGGGGTAAAAATAGAAATGTTGGTCCTTAGTCAGCTTAGTCACAGGATTGTGAAATTATCAGTGCCAAGACTTTACATCAGACTGACTCTTCAATAATTTTAAAAAGAGTGTTCTGAAATAAAATATCCTATCAAAATTAGTTGATTTTTAAAATTTGAGATGGGAAATCCTCTACATCACATTAAGTTCTCTGGAAAAATTACATGAGAAAAATAAGCACCCCACGCACACATGTCATAAATGTTTTAGAAGCATCCCACGAGAGTAATTGGAAGATAATTAAAGACAGAGGCAAGCGTTATTCTGATACCAAAAGCAAAGAAAGGTCCCATTAAAAAAGAGAACTAAGGCCAATCTATCTAATGAGCATAAAAGTAAAAATCCTCAATAAAATACTAGGAAACAGAACACAGAAAATCATCAAGAAGATTCTGGGATTCACCCCAGGAACGCTGGGATGCTTTAACATATCCAAATCCATGAATATAACACACAAAATTGATAGAGCTAAAAAGAAGAACTTCATGATAATCTCTATAGATGCTGGCAAAGCTTTTTGACAAAGTCCAACACTTATTCATGGTAAAAACAAAAACAAAACAAACAAACAAACAAACAAAAAACAACGCAGAAAGTTGGAATAGATGGCGTTTACCTAAACCTGGTAAAAGTCATCTATGACAACCCAACAGCCAACATCATACTAAGTGAGCAAAAACTGAAAACCTTCCTTTTAAAGTCAGGAAAAAGACAGTGAAATCCACAGTCACCACTCCTATTCAACGTAGTTCTGGAAACATTAGCCAGAGCAATTAGAGAAGATAAAGAGATAAAAGGAAAAATGACTGAAAAAGAAGTGAAATTCTCATTATTCACGGGTGACATGATTCTCTACATAGAAGGTCCCAAAAACTTTACTGAGAAACTTGTAGATTTAATAAGAAAATTCAGTAACATAGCAAGATACAAAAACAAACACTAAGATATCATTAGCATTTTTGCACACAAACAATGAGTGCACTGAGAGAGAAATTAGTGAGACCATGCATTTCACAATAACATCCAAAAAAATTACTTAGGAGTCATTGTCACAGTGGAAGGAAAATATTTATATTGTGCAAATTACAGTATTCTGAGGAAAGAGATTGAAGAGGATCTTAGAATACAGAAAGACATTCCTTGCTCCTGGATAGGAAGAATCAACACTGAGAAAATGATCATACTCCCAAAATTGTTATACAGATTTAATGCACTCTCAGTTGAAATACCACAAGTATGCCTCACAAAACTAAAGAAAGCATTCCTACATTTCTACAATTCATCTGCAACCAAAGAGATCCAGAATAGTAAAAGCAATTCTGAGCAACAATGGAAAGGCAGGAGGCATCCCAGACCCTGACTTCAAATTATGCTACAAAACTACTATGATAAAATCAGCATAGTACTGGCATAAAGACAGACTAGAGTATCAGTGCAATAGATTAGAAGATGCAGACACAACCACAAATGCACTCAGCCATCTTAATGTTCATAAAGGAGCCAAGCATGTTTACTAGAAAATATATCCTTTTTATAAAATGATGCTGGTAAATCTAGCTTTCCACATGCCAAAGGCTAAAATTAGACTTATGTGTCTTTCTCCAGGCAGTGTACTATGGTCAAAATGGATCAAAGATTTAAACATCAAAATAGAAACACTTACTCTTTTTGAGGAAAATATAGGCAGAAATTGAATCAACAACTGAGAGCTCTTCTTTTTTGAAAAGTTTCTGCATATCAAAGTTAATCTCCAATAGAGTAACAAGAAAACCTACAAACTGGAAAAGATTTATAGCTGACTGTCCCACCAACAAAGGCCTTCTATCTTGAATACATAAAGAACTTCTAAAGATCAGACCCCCAAAATTCAAAGACTTAATCCAAAAATGGGCATCTGGGGTGACTAGACTTCTTAGATATTAAAAAAAAATAGTAGTAAAACAAATGACAAGTAAATCTATGAAAAAAGGTTCAACATCATTGGTCATCTGAGAAATGCAAATTAAAGTAACATTGAGATTCCATCTCAGTCCAGAAAGAATCAATTTCATCAAGAAGTCTGCCAGTCACAAATGCTGGAGAGGTTTTGGGCAAAAAGGAACCCTTCTCCACTGTTGATTGGAGTGCAGGCTGGTACAATCACTATGGGAATCACTGTTGTGATTCCTCAAAAGGCAAGGATATGTGACCCCATGGAACCAAGGTATTGCTCTCTTGAGTGTTTTTTTCAGAAGAACTGAAAACATCACGTCACAGTGATATATGTGCAGCCATGTTTGTAGTGGTGCAATCTGTCGTAGATAAATCTTGGAAGCAAGCCAAATGCCTATTGATGGATAAAGAAGATGCAGTATTTTACAAGAGAGAGTATTATTTCACCATAAAAAAGGATAAATTTGGGGCTTTTATAGGTAAATGGATACAACTGGAGACTATAATCTTAAATGAATTAAATCAAACCTGTGTCATATTAACTCCTTAGTGTGAGAACCTGAAACAGAAAATAAAATCTGAAGTGTACAACAGATACTAACATAAGGAAATGAACGTATTCAAAAGAAAGATATTTTTAAGTTGAGAAGGACAGGTGAGGAAGTGTGGGAAAGAGATAATCTATGTATGTAAGAAAGACAGTTTGGACAACTGTATTTTGCATTTCTACTGGTCTGAGGAATAGCAGTTAATCATTAATTTGTTTTGCTTTCTTTTTTCACTTTGTTTTCCTTTTTCTCTCTTCTTACTTGCTTATACATTTTTCTTTCTTCTTCTAATTTTGCATGTATATATCTCGTAATCTGAACAACTAATATGAAGATAATTCTATGCAATACAAGTACTATGAAATTCATATTATTTTATTTAGTGAAATTTTGTATCATTTATGATTTTTCTGTTTTAATACTACTTTGTATTCTCTTTAAAAAATAAAAAAATTTTAAAAAGACAGAAACTGTTAGGTACCATTGAGAATTACTTGACTTGATGTGCTGAATATAATTGTTAACTGAGAAAACTTTGGTGAACAGCTTTAGTTAGATGCCAGTAGAAGTGTGAAAAACACAATATGACTTCACCTGCAAAACAAGGTGATATCTTACTGTGGTTCCAAGCAGTTACTGCTAAGGATTTCTGTGTGAAGTTCATCTAACATGGAAATGTTTGATAAAGAAACAAGTAAAGAAAATGCTTGATGAGATTCATCCTCAAGATAATGAAAAATAAAAAAAAAAAAAAGAAGCCCAATGAGGATTTTAGTTGTCATCACAATAATGAAGTAAAAAGTTATAATCTATCTCATTAAAAACCTCTGTGACATTTTAGTATCTCTAGCTTCCCCATTGTGCCAGCTAAACTTGATTATCACTTTGGCTCCATTAACAAACTCCTGGAGAAATGATGAGCTACGAAGGCGTTAACCTCAGCACCCCGCGGGCTGCTGCCCCTGAGTGCTGAGGGATGAACTCAGAGCTAGGTGACCTCTTAGGGCTGTGGCTTCATGGAGAAAATGGGTCAGAGCACTATGGCCTTGAGCACTCTATCTGGCTTCTGCTGTTTTTCTCTGTGGCTTCTCCCCGTCTTTGCTTCCCAGCTGCCATGAAGAGAGCAGCTTTGCTCTGTGTGCCCTTCACTCTCATGTTGCTATAAAGCCACTCCGAAATGAAAACCTTTGAAATCATAAGCAAAAATAAACCTCTCCTATTTTAAATCGTGAGTATCACATATTTTTTTTTCCAGCAAGAGGAAAGCTGAAAGTATATCCATCTTACTATTTTTGTTTTCCTAGGTCTATTTCCTGCAGGTGATAATAGTGAGATACATATACAAATGATCATTTCCTGGGCACAGATGAAACTATTTTTTCTACATTGAATATGCTGTGATATAAACTCCACAAGGAAGGAGGAGGAGATAGCTGATCAGTCTAAGCTCTTGCCTTGCACTAGCAAGGACCTGGATTCAATCCCCAATACCACAGGCCTTGCTGACCCTGTGACAAGCTGGCCACCAAAACTGGATGTGTAGTTAATGACTGTAACTCTAGTGTGGGGAGGCTGAGACAGGAGGAATACTTCATGTTGCTGTCAGGGAGATGGCCACTCCAAAATGAAAATCTTTGAAATAATGAGCAAAAGTAAACTTGTCCTCTTTTAAATTGTATCACGTATTTTTTTTCTAGCAAGAGGCAAGTAGAAAATATATCCGTCTGAGTTGCAGTGAGATCCTATACCAATTAACTAGTTGGAAACTCCACAAGGAAAACAGTAGGGAGTAGGAGCTTGTTTACTCCATGTAAAAAAGCAAGGAAATAAAAATTAAGAACTTGCAGAGTAATTGGTTTATCAGACACTATTCCAACAGGTTCATAGACAGAACTATAGATATGGGTGCAGATGTGTTTAGAGATGCGGATAAGGACGAAGACAGAGAGATACGATACACATACAGATAAAGTCAAAGTGAGAAAACACAAAAAGTTGGTCTCTATTCTGGCCCCAGAGGGAGTAAGTCCTGAGAGGAGGCTTACCTGAGACAAGTAATTTTCTAGCATTTAAAACCAGAATTCCTGTGTAAGAAAGGGGTCGAAATTTGTAATTTGTTAAATAGATCATAAATAAATAAATAAATAAATAAATAAATAAATAAATAAATAAATAACAGCAATGTTATTTTCTATACATTGGCTTAACATTCTGTCTTTGAGAAATTTCACACTGTGACACATAGTTAGCCCATGCTTTGAACACTGAAGCATAGTCTATCTGGTTCACTTGCCAAAATTTACCTTCCTATCCACTATTGGCAGACCTTTGAGTTACTGTCAGCTTCTTACTACTGTATGTTACCAAAAAGAATGTAACAACATAGCATTCTCCTTAGAAAACAATGGTTGAGATAAAAAAAGACAACATTTAAAAATTATTTTTCTATAGATTTTATTCTTTAAAGCTGTTCTAAATTTATTGTAGGCGAAAGCAGGAAATACAGATTACCATATTTTCCATCACGTCTCTCACCTTTCTCTGTTATTAACATTTTGTATTACAATGGTACTTTTTTTAGAGTTGAAGAAGCAACGTTAAAACAATATTATTAGCTGAAGTAGGTAGCTTAAGTTCAGGTTCACCCTATTTTATGTGGGGTTTTTTTTTGTTGTTGTTGTTGTTGTTCATTTATTTTTGCTGAACGTCGTAAGACATTTATAAAGACCTCTAGAAAATCATCCTAGTTGTAATTGTTTCCCTTTCCAAATTTCATCAAAATTGTGTTCTATAAAACATAAGCAAATATTAAGGTAAACGACTTCTGAATTCAAGTAGCTTTGGAAATAATACAGTTTATAGTTAATGATATTATTTTACTGTATGATTTCTCTGAATGTTTGATATCTAAGTGACTATATTACTTTCTAAAGATAAAAGGGAGTAGTATATTGTCTACCTTGATACTAAATAACCAGTGGGTTATAAATTGCTATTGTTCCTGTTTCCCATTTTCCCATGAACATAGTAATGTTATTAGAATAAATAAGAATTTCAGCCAAGCAAATTGAGTGTTGAAAAGAAAAGTGCCCTTTTTGAGAGGAAAACATTTTGATTGGATTTAATGTAGGCTTTTTTTCTAGTATAACACATTTTATTAATTCTTGATCTTTGTCTATTTTCCCAACAGATTAAATTATGAATCTCTGTATAGACCATGTTAAAAAAAAATCTGTGACTGCTTGGTTATTAAACAGTTGCTCACCTCAAAGAGCCCATCCTGCTGGTAAAATGCATCAACATAAGCAAAGGACTTAATCTATGGCAAATAGTAAAACAAGGAAGTAGCTTTGGAGCTTGAGCTGGAGAAGAACAAGCCCTTCTGTATGCTTGTCAGCAAGCCCAGGGAGTCCTTGTTTCCTGGGACAGCTCTGAAGACTGTGGCCACACAAGTTCTATTAATCACCACCTGCACAGCAAGCCCTTGTGTTTAACTGAGTTCAGGGTCAGTAAACTGGATTTGAATGTTCAGTCAAAAAATACAACCTATTGTTAAAAGGCGGTTCACTGTTAATAAACAGAAGAGCTGTCTGGGAACCTTTAGAAGCTAGGTTTGCAGTTTTTTGGTACAGTCTAGACAAAACTTTGAATTTGAACCTTCGGAGGGAAAGTAGACGTAGGTATTTACCACATTGCATTCAAACATAAAAATTGCAATTTACAACACAAACAATGGCTATATGCATTTTGTGAAGCAAAAAGTGTTTCCAAATAAAGGTTATACACTGATTTATTTAATCTTTATCATTTAGTTGTGTAAGTTGCTAATGTCATGCTTTATTTATTGCAATTCATCCATATATAATTCTTTGTAGTTCAGAAAACTGCATCTAGTATCTTCACTCCAACCTTATAAATTACATTGATTTATTTCTGTCTCTTAAGCCTAACACCATTTATTACAACAACAAAACAACCTCCTTTTCTGGCGAAGCAGGAACCAAGTCTACCCACTTACTGTGTAGAGAGCATTGACAGATGGTCAAATGGAGTGGTAGCTTTGATTTTAATGTGTCTTAAGAGAATAAATGAAGCAAAGGCAATTTTCATCTCATGTGAAAAGTTGGATTTTTGTGTGGCTTGTCGGCAGCACTGAGGTGCAATTCTCACAGCACTTCATTGATTTTCTACTCAACCATGACAATTCGGATGGCAAGAAAGAGCGTCAAAGAATTTTTAAAGTTTTTTTTTCTTCTTATATAAGTCTTTTAGAATACAAACAGGATACACTACACCAAGTCAGTATTTGTCTCCTGCAAAGTCTTTATATATCTCACAGCTTATGAATTTACAATTTTATGAAAGATGAGGAGGTTTTGTCCAGAGAATCATTACCATCATAAAGACAGTAAGAATAAAATTATTCACTTTTCCACATCTATGATTTTAGCATATATCATGGATGACAAAGCACATTGCATTACTTGCTTAAAGCTCTGAAGGAGGCTAGACTTTGGCAGCAGGAATGCTCGTAAATGAACGGTGAAGTCTCATTGCTGTAGGACGTCATGGCAACGTGTACTGGGCCTCAAACTTCGACTACATTTAAACATAAATTATCATTTAAATATGTTAACTTGCTCCTTCTCTCTGAGAGTATGAAAGAGTAGGAAAGCATTTGAAGAGGAAAGATGCAACAAATTACTCCCACAGGGAATTTTAGCCACTAGATAGCATCTAAACAAGTGGAAATATAACTTTACCAACTCTGAGTATGCAAATATGGGTAGAATTGCATTTATAGTTATACAAATATTAGTCATGGAAAATCAGCACCAGGCATGAGACCATCATTATTCTGTTTATAGGGTAGTTCTTACATATGTATAAATATATAATGTCAAGTCATGACAATGGTGTGGATACTTATCTTTCACCTTTCAGTATAACAAAATAAAGCGAGAACAGACTCTAGTGTTTAAATCCTTTCCTCCTACTCTTATCTGCCTTGTAAAGGTGAAAAACCAAATCACCCTTCATCATGATTTCATGTCTGTGTGATGGATACAATAATGTTTTATAATTTACAGGATTTAGATGATCTTTGTGTATTGACTAGTAGTTGCTAGTATTCTGTACATTCAAGTTAGTGTAATACATGTGGCTAATATGATACAAAGGACTTTCTACCTTAGTTCGTTTGTTAGGAACTTGAAGTACACACCCATGATGATAAGAGGCTAGTATCACTCCATGCAACACACTGCTCCTAGCACCAAATCACACCAGTAACCCCCAGTGGCCAAATAGCTGTCAAGTTTGATACTAAGACATACTGCTAGAGAATAAAGCCAGCTTTCTGGGGACCCAATATTGCATAGTGTCACATCTGACTGACAGGGTAATGATATAGGGACAGCCTCTAAGCCCATGCTTCATCTGTTACTATGAGCATTTCTGAGTTCATTCAGGTATGGTGCAGCATGGCAGGAAGTGGAAAAGGAAAACTCTAGCACGCTGTACGTGGAAGGCAGCAGAGCAGGCTCATTTGCAAGTAAGTGCTGAGTGCCCAGGAACGGAGAAGCAAACATTGACAAGATAATTGCAAATATTTAAAACTTGCAAAAAGGTTTCAGCTAACCTAAAGGAAAGCCCAAAACCTTCCATCCCCGTGAACAATCTAGCCAGCCTCTAAGAACAATTTCTGGGTTTATTTTTTTTTCTTTTTTTCTATGTGCTTACTAAGCACCTAATTGCCTTGACTCGTCCATCTCTGGTTCTTTCAGATTACAGTATATTGGGGCTTAATGCCCAACAGCCATGCATAAAGTTTGCCTCCTTTCCCGAAGTAGGAATACTAAATTAGAAAAAAGAAAGACGCATTCATAGCTAGGCCCTTATTCCTCCTCTCCTTGGTTGCCCTAAGCTGAGAAATATGAGTCAGAAAGGACCTTCTGCATGGGGATGAGCACATGCTATTTCATGGCCATAGACAATCACAACTAAAGTCAGGTACACCTAAAATTTTCCAGCTTTACCATGATGCAAAATTCATGTGCTTTTAGCAAAGACCGTGCTTTAAGTTTTGAATTCGGGTCTGTTCCCCAGATACAAATGTGGGAACATTTGTAACAGTGCTGGGCAGCAGCAGTCAGCTGACCCACTGTGTACTCATGTAGACGTGAAGGAGGCAGGTGACCTTCCACAGTGGGCTGTGTGGCTGCCCTATGGTAGGCAGCAAGTCAGTTTTTTGACTCATGATAACATCAATTTACATGAGTTTTATCAGAAAGCCACCCTGTCATAAGCTGAGGGACATCCACACTGCTCACTTCCAGAGTGAAAGGGAAGGCAGATCTCATTGGCTCCAAATTCATAGACAGAAGCTGGCGCTGCCTGCACAATTTAGAACATGTGGCTAGTTTGGAATTTCACGTCTAAAGACACAAGCTTCTGAGTGTCTTTCTGAGTGTCTTTCTGAGTGTGTGTGTGTGTGTGTGTGTGTGTGTGTGTGTGTGTGTGTGTGTGTGTGTGTGTGTGTGTGTGTGTGTGTCTCTGAGAGAAAGACAGACAGACAGACAGACAGGCAGACAGACAGGCAGACAGACAGACAGAGACAGAGACTAGGAACTTTTATAAAGATTATAAGTTGGAAGAGGGACACTAATGATGCAAATACTTCATAATGAATCTAAAATTTAACCTTTTAGCATTTTGTTTAAGAATATAAGTAGGCACCTCACCTTGAACATCTATGAGAAGATCAAACACTGCCAGCCCAACACCCAACCCTGACTGAATTTGCCAAACCTGTTACTCTTCATGTTGTGTCCTGTATGTAAAAATGGAAAGGAGAAAGCCATCCAAGAGAGGTTTTCCACCCATCTCCCTTAGCTAATGCCAAGTACACTCTCTGATGTTCCTCCCTCTTAAACGTCTAATTCTATCTTTTTAAGGCTTGGTTTATTCCATCATCCTTTCTTACTTCAGCACTATTTCCTTCTAGTCAATGTAAATATTCTTCAAATTTCAGGATCTTAAAACAGCAAACATTTCCTATTTTGGAGTTCTCGGAGCTCTAAATGCAAAGCCAATCTGAAGGGGCCAAGATGAAGTTTTCCTTGGGGATTTGTTTCTTCCAGTTTCCAGGGATTATGCAGCATTCCTCACCCTGTGGCTGCATCACTCTAATTTCTGCCCTGTAGTCTCTTTGCATGCTACCTTCTGTGTGTCTTAACCTTCTTTGCGCTCTCTCTTAAAAGGGTAATTTTGACTGGACGAAGGGCTCAGTAGGATAATCTCCTCATTGAATGATCTTTAATTGAATCCCATCTGTTATTTATGTTGTAGTGGATTCAACTGTTTTTCTGTGATTTATATGTTTAAGTGCTAACTTCCAAGATTTTAAAGTGCAACCTTATCTAAAAATAGTCTTTGCAGAGGTAATCAAATTAAAGTGAAGTTATTAAGGTGGGGTCTAATCCAATTTGACTGTGTCCTTAGAAAGTAAGGATTGTGGACATAGTTATTTATACAGAGGAAAAAGAATGTGAAGCCACACAAAAAGAAGATAGCCATCAACCGACCAAGGAGAGAGCCCGAGAGCACCACATCTTTCTCTCACAGCCCTCATGAGAAATCAGCTTTGAAGACACCTTGAATTCAAACTTCTTGTCTGGAAACTATCAGGGAAAATTCTCTTGTGTAAGCCACCTAATTTATCGTCTTTTACTATAGCAACCCTAGCAAACTAATGCATATTTACATTTACAGATTTGAGAGTTAGGACTTAAAAAAATAGATTCATTGTTTAGGCTACTATATTAACTTAACATGTCAAATGTCCCCTTATCATCTACAAGCTCACTCCTTTCAACCATTGTACAATCTCTACTTAATAGCCAGTTATGGTCTCAGATATAAATGAACAAATCCTCTCACATGCTGAAAACCACTGTCTCTATCATACCTATTGTGACCTATTCCTCTGTCACTCATCAATAAGCATCTCCAGTTTGTTCCTCTGTCTCTGTTTTCATATTTTATGTCTCTTCTGCCTTGAAATTTCTCATCTTTAAGAATCACCTTTTGATTTTTGCTAAAATGTTATGCTTGACCTGATTCCTTCACTTTCCGACCGGGGTAGCATCATGAGCATGCGGATCATGCAGTTGTCCAGTTACACAAGGCCCCCTGCTTTGAAGGATTCAATCTTCAGTAGCACTCTGTGTCTGCCATTTTGAATGTTTTAACAACTTTTGAACAGAAGTTTTTCACTTTCTTTTTTAGGGGGCCCTGGAAATGTGTGTTGAGACTTACCTTCTCAGTGAGCAAACAGAAGGATCCCTTTCTGGACCTTTCTTTAGAAATCGCCATAGGCGGAGTGTGATAAGAATAAGCAAGCATGAGATTTGCTTACAAGGTTGCTTCAGTTAGACAACCTGTGCTTCTGTAGAGCAAATCCTAAGCAAATCGGAAGAAGCACTTTCACGGATGATCAGAAATACAGAGTGTTGCCACCTAAGCAGAGGGAAGTGAGCAAATAACTATGAGGGCTAAGAAAGATTCAAGGAAATAACCATATGTATGAGAACATTATTGACCCTTTACCTACTAAGATGAGAGAAAGAGTACTATTACTGGTGAGGAGCACTTTTAAACTAGAAAGTCAAGTCTATACCAAGAACTGAAGCTTCACTGATGGGTTTCTCAATTTTAGGTTATTTTGTTCATGAGTCACTTGCTATGGAGGAACCCAGGTAAAAAAAGGGTCATCTCCATTCCAATGCACAGCACCTCCCATGAAATGCTAAGAAGCCATTTCCTTTTTCAGTCTGTCCCAGGCAATAGTTTGGACAGTCTGCCCTGTTCTATTCCTGGTGTATCTCCATCTCCAAATCTAAAGAGGAAAAGACTGTTACTCAGAGACCTCTATTAATAATTTCTCCTCACAAGGGCCACACTGATAGCTCAGAAGACTAAAACGTCTGCTTTGGCAGAGTGCAGCTGCCAGGGTTTGAATCTTGGTGTGCTGTGCCAGCCCCACCCCTGGAGCATGATAAGATAGCCATTGAGACTGGGTGCTGTGGCAGACACCTGCCTCAGGAGAATCACTGAGTCCTATCTACCTACAGACCCTGTACTTAATGTAATAATGATAATAATAATAATAAGGTGCTGATGAGGTGGGTCCCTGACAGAGGAGGAAGGCTGAATGAAATTGAACCACCACCCCCTGTAATGCCCCCTTGACAAAAGAGACAAGAAGGCAGTGGAAGGGGCGGTTGGGTTGGTGGGGGTGGTGGAGGTGGTGGGAGAGGTGGTGGTGGAGGAGGAAGAGGAGGTGGCTGGGGTGGGGGGAGGGTAGAGGCAGGGGTGGTGGAGGAGG
>PVJA010015090.1:29768-46427 GCA_004027025.1 Myocastor coypus | reverse complement strand
TGGCGCACACCTGTAATCCCAGCACTCGGGAGGCTGAGGCAGGAGGATTGGTGCGAGTTCGAGACCAGCCTGGGCTACAAAAGTGAGCTCAAAGCCAGCCTGAACTGCATAGCAAGACCCTGTCTCAAAAAGACAAAAAAAAGAATTTTTTTTTTTTCTTGCTTCAGAACCTTTGTTTGTTTATTCACTCATTTTTATGGCTGGCTCAGCCTGCCCCAAGGGCAGGGCTGGTGCAGCATGTGGTGCTAGGGATTGAACCGCGGTCCCTGAAGCCGCCCAAGCTTCCCGAAGCAGGTGCTTTAGACCACTGAGCCATCCCGCCGGGCCCCCCAAAATACATTCTTGATAATAAACCTACCCTGTCCCCTTTTTTGGTGAGGTTTTTCAGTCTTGGAGTTTATTACCAGAGATGTTTCGAGGCCTTATGACATGACAAAATAAAGTCAGGGTGCCAATCTGCCCTTTGTGCTTTTTAGGACAAAAAATGTAAATCCCCTATAGCCCCCCTTCTGACATTGAGATTTTGCATCCAGCCTGCTGAGGGGGGCAAACTCATTGCCAGCTAAAGCAAGTACCAAGTCTGACTGGCAGCACGCTAACCTTTGTTCTTGAGGCACTGGGGACTGAACCTCACGGAGCTGAATCGCATTTTCATTTTTTAAGACTGTTTTGCTGAGTCTCTTTAAGTTGCCCAAGATTGGCTGAAACTTGTGATCCTCCTGCCTCAGCCCCCGAGAGTGCTGACATTACAGGTGCCTAGCATCAGTTTGTATTTTCCTGAGAGCCAATTCCTAATGTTTCCATACCTGTCACTTCGGAAGTAAGGGAAGTTAAACTGGATCTTCCGTAAGGAGATGCTCTGAAACTAAAACAGGAGAAAACAAGTCAGAGAGGGGCCCAGAAGGACTGACACTATGGGAACGCACAGCACCTGGACAGGGGTCTCTGGGCAGATGTGCTACACACTGGAAGTGCCCACAACTGCCACCTGGAAAAAATGGGAGTCACTGCTTTTTGGGGAAGTTATTTTTAATCCTGCTCCTGTTCCCAAATTTCCAGACCCTTTGAAAATTGCATTTTATGGACACTCCACACGTGAGAAAGGGAAAAAACCTAGCAAGGATGGGAGGAACCGGAAGCTGTTCCAAGGGTGAAGCTGGCCTTGCTTGGGAGCTGTTAGGGAGCAAAGGCCCTACCGAGAGCCACTGCTTGGCCCATAAAGCTCCAGAGGACGCCCCACTGAGCCTGGCTTCCTTCCACCTCCTAACTTGTTCCTGGTAGACCTGGCTGTGAGGCAGTAGCAAGAGGTAAAGATGCCCCCAAAAAGGAGCCGCCCCGGACAGCATCTCCCCTCGGCAGGAGATACTGGGGGAACTGGGACTTCTCAGACGAGCAGCACTTAGAAAGGGAGCCTGGGGGTCCGGGGCAAGTTCCTCCACCACCTGAGTTCCAACTTTCTCACCTGAGAACCAAACACCTCAGGTGGTTCTGAAGAAGACAGGAGTTAGCCTCTGCAGACTCCTGCTCGTGGGCAGCTGTCACAGAACCAGGCCAAGGGGACTCAGCATGGAGCCAGCCCTATCCAGCTGGTCCTCCATGGCCTCTGGCACATGGCATGGAGATGACCCACCACACCACCCTACATGCAGGTGCTCTTCGATGGCTGTGGCACACCAGGGGACTTTCATTTGCCTATGTCACATTCCTCCATGTCCTACTTCTGCTCCTAGGACTGAGGAGGGCCTCTTTCGTAAGTTGCTGTACTCTGAGGCCTAGGTTCTGTGCTCTGCTGAGTCAGACCACAAGGTTTTCTTAATCCAATAGCATCAGGCTCCAAGGGCACGCTGGGGTGGCCCCCAAAGGGTTTCCCCAGTCCATGTCCAGTCACATCCCCAGCCCAGGTGGAAGTCTGCTCAGAGCGATGTAGTCCCAGCCCAGTGGGTCTTACCTGAGGAAGGCCAGCTCCCACCACGGCCCCGCTGTGGATCATGGGGCCCTCCTTCCCCACAAATAGGCCTGGGAGAGCAAAAGAGAGCAGTCAGCACAGAGGTCTCTGGCTCACAAGACCTCGGCCACAGACCTTCTTCTTGACTCACCAACAAGCAGCGGGCCATTCTAAGGGGAATGTGGAGCTAAACCCCTGGCAAACCAGTTCCATTTAAAAGTCCTGCGAGGAGGTCTGCACAGGGTGCACACCCACTTTCTTATTACTGTGCAGTGTTGGAGCTAAGAGTGGCTTTTACACTCTTCAGAGTGTACAACCTTGAATGTTTCCTAAGTCCCCACACAATATCCTTGATGCTGCTTCTTAGCCCATACAGCCTAAAAGATTTGCACAAGAAGTGCACTGACTTTGGGAAAAGTCAGCTCTATAAACCAATTACATGGGCATGACTGAAAACAACGGTCTATGTGTCAAACCCCTCCAAGCAGCGCCATTCTAACAATGTCTGCATTTAAAAACCTACAGACAAAAGGAGCGGATGCTGCTTTGGGCGGCCCCTTCAGTGGGCACTGCACTCCCACACAGAATGCTTCCAGTCAGCCTCACCCCTGAGCCCCTGAAGGACAGAGCTGAAAGAGCCTCCTTACCGCCTGCCACACTGAACAGCACTCCGAAGACTTTGCAGAGCAGGGTCCGGAGCCGGACAATTCCTGGCACCTTCACACCATTCAGATAGCATTTGATCTCAGGGATCCCAGAGCCCGCTGCCACTGGCTGATGGGGACAGGAGACACCTCCATCAACTCGAACTCTGCTGGTGCTTGGGTTTACCCTCAACAGGCAGGACCCAGGGAATTCCCTGCCTTCCTGGATGTCATCAGGGTCACCTGAAGGTGCGTTTAGTCACAGGAGCTGGGTCCACCCTGATTCTTGATTCCTGATTCAGTAGCCTGGGCACAGGCTACTTCTGGCCAAATCCCTGGGAGCTCGCCTTGTGTGGGAGCCAGTGGCAGCCTATCAATTGATGACGCAGTATCCCACCTCAGTGCTGACCCATGGGTGTGCACATCTCCTGATTCGGTGGGCTGCCTCTAGAAGAAGCCCACCTACCTACAGTTTCCCTCTCCACTCTAACTGCAGGCCAGAACCCCCCTAAGTAAGCCAGAGGGCCCCTCCACAGGAATCCAGGGGCTCCCTCGGGATGTTTCCCCACATTCTCAAACTGGAGATGGAAAAATGAAGAGCAGGATCCCAAATCTCATTCGCCCAGCCATGTCCAATCTACTGACCTCGATGAGGACAAGAAGGCTGGCCAAGAAGACAAAGGTCAGGTTAAAACCCAAGAGCTCCAGGAGAGACAGGGCCAGGCAGCCTTTCTGGCTGCACTCCTCCACTGCTGCAAAACTTCAGTCAAGGCAAAAGTGCTCTCCGCCCCTCACTGTCGCTGTTACCATGGGAAAAGTACAGTTCCCTCTAAGTCACATCGGCTGCCCAGTGCATACCTTCCCTTTCTCCATGAATAAAGAGTTTTAAAGCTGCCCGATATAATAGCTACAATAGGAACCACTTAAAAATATGGAGTACCGGGCCCAGGGAGACAGCTCCATGGCATAAGTACCTGCCTGGCAAGTGCAAGGTTGTGAGTTCGAACCCTGGTCCCACTAAAAAAAGAGAAAAAGAAAAAAAATGGAGTACCCATCAGGTGTTCTGTCTGGCGCGTGCCTTTCCCAGCCCTTGGAAGGCTGAGGCAGGATTCTTGTAAGTTCAAGGCCAGCCTGGGCTACACAGTGAGTTCAGAGCTAGCCAAAACTATATAAGCAAGAACCTGTCTCGAAGAAAAAGTAAAAATATGGAACACCTCAAATGCTACAGAAAGTTATACACAGTCACAGCCCTAGCTTGCTTGCTTGCTTGCTTGCTTTATTTATTTATTTATTTTGTCTTTTTGAGACCTGGTCTCGCTATGCAGTTGAGGCTGACCTTGAGCTCACTTTTGTAGCCCAGGCTGGTCTCGAACTCGCACCAATCCTCCTGCCTCAGCCTCCCGAGTGCTGGGATTACAGGCCTCGATATTATGCCATATTTTCTCCCAGATAGTTTTAAAACAAGACATTAGATACCCTTTAAAAAAGAAGTTAAAAGCCGGGCGTGGTGGCGCACGCCTGTAATCCCAGCACTCGGGAGGCTGAGGCAGGAGGATCGGTGCGAGTTCGAGACCAGCCTGGGCTACGAAAGTGAGCTCAAGGCCAGCCTGAACTGCATAACGAGACCCAGTCTCAAAAAAAAAAATAAATAAATAAAATAAAAATAAAAATAAAAAAGAAGTTAAAGCCAGGCAGTGACATGTGCCTGTAATCCTTGCTACATGGGAAGGGGACGCTGGTACAGAAGGATCCTGAGTTCAGTCATCCCAGAAAATATAGCAAGACTCCACATCAAATACCAAACCAAACCAAAATAAAAACTTTTTCCTTCCTTCTTCCCTTGGGAAAAAATACTAAACTGAATTCCTTGCATGTTTTCTTATGTCCATATTTTTCGTACCATACTTCATGTGGTCCGCAGCTTCTGCCTTTCTGTCTCAACTTTTAAAGTTCTGAGAATCAGCCACACTGATATACACACAGAGCTCTGACGCACATTTCCTGTGAGGTTACATCGGATGATTGTACCCTAAGTTTTCCACTCCTGGGGCTTCCCAGCTTCCTCTGGTGTAGGCCACGCTGCAGCCCAGAGGACAGCGTTGCAGAGCTGTGCCATGCGACAAAGCCCAGTCTCCCTCCCTGAGGTCAGGGCTGAGAGGGGCGGCCACAGGCACTGCCCAGGCATGTCTTCTGTGGCCTGCACCCCCCACTGGCCCTGCTCCTTGCAACAAAGGACAAAGGAAACCCTATCTCCTTTTTACCCGAATAGTCAGCCTCATTTGATCTGGTCAGTGAGCCTGAGCATGGCAGCCTGGCTGCGCAGTGAAGTTCCCAGCTTGCAACGCCACCTTCCTGCCATCACCAGGGTGACAGTCACCTCTGAACCCGGCCTGAGGGGGGTCTTTTTGGGTGTGTGGGGGGGTCTTTTTGGGTACGGGGGGGGGGGGTCTTTTTGAGGCAGGGTCTTGCTATGCTATTCAGGCTGGCCTTGAACTCACTCTGTATATAACTCAGGCTGGTCTCAAACTCATAACAATCCTCCTGCCTCAGCCTTCCAAATACTGCAATTTTAGGCATATGCCACCATGCCTGGCCTTCTTTCTAGATTTTGGAGACTGAGAACTTGTTTTTCACTCTATCCATGGTGTTTTATTATTGTTGGAATATTTACTTTGATGTAGTCAAATTTATCATCTTTCCCTCTATAGGCTATGCCCACTAGGGTTTTAAGAAACTAGCCCCCCCCCCCTTTTTTTTGTCTTTTTGAGACAGGGTCCCACTATGCCATTGAGGCTGGCCTTGAGCTCACTTTTGTAGCCCAGGCTGGTCTCGAACTTGCACTGATCCTCTTGCCTCAGCCTCCCAAGTGCTGGGATTATAGGCATGCACCACCATGCCGGGCTCCCTTATTTTTTTTTAAATAGATTTGGTGGGGCCGGTGGGATGGCTCAGTGGTCTAAAGCGCCTACTTGGGAAAGCTTAGGCAGGTTCAGAGACTGCGGTTGACCCCTGGCACCACATGCTGCGCCAGCCCTGCCCTCGGGGCGGGCTGAACCGGCCATAAAAATGAGTGAATAAACAAACAGGTTCTGAAACAAGAAAAAAAAAAAATAGATTTAGTTATCACAGGGTTTTACTATGCAGCTCAGACTCACAGTGATGATCCTGTTTTTCAGCCTCCCCACTATGTCCATAGTCCCTATTTTTACTATTAAGTCTCTTAAAAGTAAGTCTCTTAATAGTAAAAAGTCTCTTAAGTCTCTTAAAACTTTTTCTTGGGAGGGGCTGGGGAGATAGCTCAGTAGAATAAGCACTTGCCTGGCAAGTGCAAGGGCCTGAGTTCAATCCCTGGCTCTGCCACAAAAAACACACTTCGTCTTGGGTCCAGCAGGACGGTCCAGTGGTCTAAAGCACTTGCCTAGGAAAGCTTAGGCAGCTGCAGGGACCGCGGTTCGACTCCAGGTACCACACGCCGCACCAGCCCTGCCCTCAGGGCAAGCTGAGCCAGCCCACACACAAAAAAATCTTTGTCTTGTTTATTTAATTTATTTGTAATATAAATAGGAGACTATTTCTATATGTGGATAACTAATGTCATAGAATATTTTATTAAATAATCCATCCATTGGGCTGGGGATATAGCTCAGTGGTATAACCACCTATTTGGCAAACACAAGATACTGAGTTCAATTCCCAGTCCAAAAAAAAAAGTCCCTTCTGCATTAGTGGCCAACACTGTCATTTATCAAATTTTTCTATGAAGAAACATTTCTAATTCCCTATAATCATCCCACTGGTTTAATTGGATATTGCTCTATCAATATAACATTCTTTCAATGGCTGTATCTTAAGTCTTAGTTGGGTGTGGTGGTTCAGGCCTGTAATTCCAGTATTCACAAGGCTTGTGCAGGAGGATCACTATGAGTGCAAGGCCAGCATGACCTACACAGGGAGACCCTACTCCAAAAACCAGTCCTGACATCTAGGAAGGAAAATTCATTTTGTTGTTGTTCAGACTTTCTCAATTACTTTTGGCTCTTTGTTTTTTTTACATAAATACAGATTTTTTTTTTTTAATCTCTACAATAACTTCTATTGGATGCTCAATTAGAACACTGAATTTGTAGACTGGGAGACCAGGCAGCTTTGTGACGTTGCATCTTACCAACCACAAACATGGGTCTATCCACTGAAGTCTTCCTTTTTGTAGTCTTTGATACTAATTAACCCTCCAACTGAATGGCGAATAAGTAACCCAACTATTATGTTCAGTGCTAAGCCTACATCTGGACAAGAGAGGCTCAGAGACCTCGAAGTCCACATGCCATGGAGCCACAGAAAGGATACATGCTTGAACCACTCCAAACTTGAGTTGGGTGAAGAGTCGCACAAAAAAGTCCACGAAGAGTCCCACCTGCGGAGACGAGAAGCGCGTTATGTGGCCTCATACCCGAGGGCAGCACGCTGCTTCTCCCTGGAGCATGGCCTCCCTCCATGCACTGAAGGCAGCAGCTCTGGCTGCCGTCCACCTCAGCCTGCCAGAGGATCCCTAGGCCAGCCTGGCTGTGCTGTCCCTCCAGACAGCAGAGGAAGAGGCACAGATAAGCGGAGTGAAGCAGAGTAAAACCAAAAGGGAATGGATACAGAAGGTGGGAGACCAGTGCAACCACTGGCATGCTTAAACGCTAAGTACTAAACTGTGCAAGGATGCACTGCACTCTTGAAAAGTAGATTGGAAAGGACCATTTGATGTCTTTAAAGCTTTTCAAGCTGAATAAGTGCACAGGTTAAGGTACTGCTTAAGAAGCCAACACTTACTTAGGCAGAGATGGTCTCTCATGGTTGTTATTAGCATTTTATAGAACTTGTGATTTTGTCTTTTTGAGACAGGGCCTCAGTATGCAGTTCAGGCTGACCTTGAGTTCACTTTGTAGCCCAGGCTAGTCTTGAACCTGCAATGATCCTCTTGCCCCAGTCTCTCAATTGCTGGGATTACAGGCATGTGCGACCATGCCTGGCTTTTGAACTTGTTATTTTGACTTAGAATTACCCTCCAGCCAGTGGTTACTGGAATACAGGAAACCATTTGCATTCCAATATTTCGCTCACATAAGTGGGAACTTGAATGCCTCACTTTATGGAGTCAGAATCAAATGCTCCTTGTCTTTACCTTCGCCTTCCCTCAAGTCAACTCCAGGAAGCTCATGACCACTGAGCAGCAGCGGTGACAGATCAAAGGATACCTGGTAAAGCAGTGTTAGAAGGAGGTGGCCTTTCTGCAGAGAAGCTGCTACTGCTGGCAGCTGGAAACTTAGAGGAGTTTGATGGGACAGTAGCAGCAAGACCAACAGTGACACGGCTGATAAATATGCTTTGAAAAGGGGAGTCTGAAGCCAGGCGTGGTGGCACACACCTGTAATACCAGCACTTGAGAGGCTAAGGCAGGAGTAGCGATGTAAGTTCGACACCAGCCTGGGCTACAAGTGAGCTCAAAGCCAGTTTGAACAGCATAGGGAGACCCTGTCTCAAAAAGACAAACAAAAACGGAGGAGTGCCAGGAAAACGGAGGCTATGCGTGGCCCCTCAGGTGGCATCATTTTAAATACATGCTTAGGGGCCTGTGAGACGGTTCAGTGGTCTAAAGCACCTGCTTAGAAAGCTTGGTCAACCACAGGGACTTTGGTTTGATTCCAGGCACCACATGCTGCACCAGCCCCAACCCCAGGGCAGGCTGAGCCAGCCATAAAAAAAAAAAAAAAAAAAAAAAATTAAGTACATGCTTAGCCATACAAGTTTATCACAAATGTCAAGTAGGATGCTGTGACATCTCCAGAAAAAGTTGGTGGGCAGGCAGATGCCCCTTTCCAACACCGTGTTGGTGGAAAATCAGATCTGATTATAACTTCTGGCTGACCGTTGGCATTTATTTTTCCTTTTGGTATTTTGAGGCAGAGTCTTAGCATACAGCATAGGCTAGCTTTGAACTCACACTGAAGTTCAGGGTGTCCCTGAACTCAGGATCATCCTCCTGTTGGGATTACAGGGGTGTGCCACACCTAGCTGGCTGCTGGTTTTCCCAGCTTCTCTTCTTCAGGCTTAGCAAAGCTAAGCCAGCAGTTGTGCTGCAGACCTTTCACTGTCAGAACCTTGGGCAATGCATACAGCCTGTCCTGTCTGTGAGCCGCTGTGAAGCTGCAGAGCCCAGGTACCCTATCCATGCAGGCACAACCTCCCCCATGACTGCCAGCTTTACCTTCTAGATGAGATTGGCACAGAGCAGTGAACAGCTCAGGGCAGCGAGACCTCAGTGTAACTTCAGTGAGTATGCTACATGCTGTGTCATCTGCCACAGGCATGCTGTCTAGCTGGCTGAGGCGATTACAAGATATGGCTCATTACCATATTGCTAGATAGATATTTGGCCACATTTCTGTGAAAGAACCTAGAGTTCCATGTTTTCAGTTTCATTTCATACACAAAAGTAAGACAAGTATGAAAAACTGGGCTAGGTCTGTTGATTAGAAAAAAATAAAGCAGGTCATAGTGGTGCACGCCTGTAGAGTCAGCATTCCACAAGGCTGAGAGGCAGGAGGATCACAAATTCAAATCCAGCCTAGGCCATTTATTACTTTTTTCTTTTTTAAGAATTTTATTTGTAAGCCGGGCGTGGTGGCTCACGCCTGTAATCCCAGCACTCGGGAGGCTGAGGCAGGAGGATTGGTGCGAGTTCGAGACCAGCCTGGGCTACAAAAGTGAGCTCAGGACCAGCCTGAACTGCATAGCGAGACCCTGTCTCAAAAAGACAAAAAAAAAAAAAAAAAAAAAAAAGAATTTTATTTGTTTATTTTATTTTTTCTTATTTCAGAACTTTTGTTTGTTTGTTTGTTTTTATGGCCGGCTCAGCCTGCCCTGAGGGCAGGGCTGGCACAGCATGTGGTACCAGGGATCGAACCGCAGTCCCTGAAGCCGCCTAAGCTTTCCTAAGCAGGAGCTTTAGACCATTGAGCCATCCCGCCGGGCCCCCCATTTATTAACTTCATGAGACCCTCTCTCAAAATAAATCTTAAAAGGGCTGGGTTGTAGCTTAGTGTGAAGGGCCTAGGTTCAATCTCCAGTACTGCAAAATTAAAAGGAAAGGAGGAAGAAAAAACAACAGCAACCTTGATTATCGCAATAATTGTTCCAGTATTATAAAGGACAAGGAGCATGTGCCAGCCCAGGGCTTTCCCTCAGGCCACCACCCCCACGTCCCGCTGCTCACCAGCCCGGTGCAGCCTCCGATGGCGAACACCACCATCCACTTCACCGCCTCGTACCTTCGCCCTTTCTGCTCACATGGAAAGAAACAATTCCCACTGTTATGGGGCTGTGCTGGCAATGGGGAAGGAACACATCTCGCCAAATTCCACGCACACAGAAAGCATGGCGGGGAGGTCTCCTATCTCAGGGGCTTCACGATATGAGGGGCCAAGTGGAGACCACTGTGGGCCTCTGGTTGGTAGGAGGAAGGTCCTGGGAATTACATGCCATCTCGGGAAATAGTTAAGTCTCAGGGGTAAGGAATTTACCAGAGCTTTTAGAAGAGCAGATATCTGAAGAACGGTGGACTCACCTTATTATCCATGGTCTCCAGTACTTCCAGGTAAGGGTCATTGATGCAGCGGTCATAGTCCAGGCTCTAAAAGAAGAATATGTGTGAAAAAATCAAGAGCCAGGCAGGAGAAGTGTGGGAGGCCTAATAGAGACAAAATTCTGCAGTCCAGCTATGCCATGTGATGGTGGGTAAGGCAGGTACCCATAGCACCCAAGAGGGCTGGTAAGGAATGCAGATGCCAGGGCCCTTGGCCTGCAGTACCCAAGCCCACGGGCCTCGGGAAAGCACCAGTGGCACTACCTCGTGAGAACACTTCCTGCTCTAGAAAAAGTATAACATTACCCACTTTTTTTTTTTTTTTTTTTTTTTTTGTCTTTTTGAGACAGGGTCTCACTGTGCAGTTCAGGCTGGCCTTGAGCTTACTTTTGTAGCCCAGGCTGGTCTCGAACTCACACCGATCCTCCTGCCTCAGCCTCCCGAGTGCTGGGATTACAGTCGTGCGCCACCACGCCCGGCTACATTACCCACTTTTAAATAACTTGTTTCTGGGCTGGTGAGATGGCTTAGTGGTCTAAAGCGCCTGCTTAGGCAAGCTTACGCAAGCTTAGGCAACTGCAGGGACCGCAGGTCAATCCCTGGCACCATATTCTGTACCAGCCCCACCCTCAGGGCAGACTGAGCTGTCCATTAAAAAAAAAAAAAAAAGATCTGTTTCTGGGGCTGGGGAGATAGCTCAGTAGAATAAGTGCTTGCTTGGCAAGCACAGCATCCTGAGTTCAATCCCTAGTTCTGAAAAAAAAAAAAAAGTTAAATGATCTGCTTCTGCACAATAAAGACCTTCAACTATCGACAGCCTTGCTCCGTGAGATGCGAACTAAAGCTTGGGTAACCAAAATCTTTTTTTTTTTTTAATTTTATTTATTTATTTTTTTCTTGTTTCAGAACCTTTGTTTGTTTATTCACTCATTCCCATGGCCGGCTCAGCCCACCGCAAGGGCAGGGCTGGCGTAGCATGTGGTGCCGGGGATCGAACCGCGGTCCCTGAAGCCGCCCAAGCTTTCCCAAGCAGGCGCTTTAGACCACTGAGCCATCCCGCCGGGCCCCAAAATCAAGTTAGCCCAGAAAGACCATGTATAATTAACTCTCCTAGACTGCACCTGTGAAAGTGAGGTTAGTCCCAAGACAGACTAATATAGAGACCATCTGTAAAAGCAATGTGCAGTTTATCTCTGGGAGAGGCACAGGTTCTGCCACATCTGAAGCAGCATCCCTTAAACCCCGACACCTGGCGAACAACCCTGAGATCACTGTACTGCTGTGTCCTGGAAGGGCAACAGCAGGAGCGGGTGTGACCACACACACCTGCAACTGCAGCTCTCTAAGCATCTGTGGCAGGAGGACCAGATGTGAGCCGGGCTGGGCAGTGTAACCATTTAGGGAGACACTATGCTGGAACATAAAAAGGCTGGGGATGCAGCTCAGTGTGAAGGCCATGGGTTCAATTCCCAATCCCCAGTACTGCAAAAAATAATACACGCACACAACACACCACAAACAGAAATGTAGCAGAGCTAGGAAGAGGAATCCCAGCTTCCTGGAAGGCTGAGGCAGGAAGATCCTAACTTTGAGCTCAGTTTGCACAGATGGTGACTCAGCAAGACCTTCTTGTGAAATAAAAACTAAACATAGGGCTGGGAAGTAGCTTAGGACAAGGGGACTGGGTTCAGTCTTCAGTCCTGCAAACAAAGAAAGCTGGAGACATAACTCGGTACTCTGTGGGCTCTAGCCCCAGTGTGGGGGTGGGGGGAGCACATTGTCAACAAAGAAAAACAGTAGGAATTCACTCTTTCCCATAACATGGCCCTATGGCCACCTCAGCTAATGAACAAGCTGGACACTGGCCCAGTAGCTAGAATCCTAGGCAGTAACTTCCAGCCAGCCAAACACAGGTGTGCTGCGTGACAATCTGCTCCATTTGACTGCCTGGAGGAAGTCCAGATCCCCTCCTGGAACCTGGGTTTGATCCCCAGCATGACACACAGTGCCAGTCCTGCCCCTGGGCATGCTGAGCCAGTGATCGAGTTCTGGCATGCCCACGCACGCCTGTAATCCCAGTGCTACGGAGGCTGAAAACAGTTCAAGCTGTGTAGCGAGACCATGCACCAAATACATGCAATAAATAAATAATAAAAAAATTAAGTCCTGGAACAGCAACAGGTGACTGTTACACTGATTATCATATAACCAAAGATAAAGGATCATATAGCAATGAAACATTACACTGTGTTTACATAGACAGATATGGAAAATGTCCAAAACTCATTAGGCAAAAAAGGGAGATACAATAACACACCAAGTAAGTCTTCCTGGACATGGTGGGATATTATTGATTCCAGCAGTTTGGGAGGCAGAGGCAGGAGGACTGCACTTTCAAACTATCCAGTCTGAGTAACCTAGCAAGACCCTGTCTCAGAATTCAAAAATCAATAAAAAGAGCTGGTGATGTAGCTCAGTGTGAAAGCCCTGGGTTCAATTACTGGTACTGTCACAACTAAAAATAATAAAAAATAAGAAGGTGAGGGATAGACTCAATGGGACGCACTGGCTGCAATCCCAGGTGCCCGGGAAGGATACTGAGACTGCAGTGAGGGGAGAATTCTTCAGGGAAGTACTCATCAGTGGATGCTTAAAGTGCACGTCTAGACAGGCACATGCACACATCGACACACAAGCACCTATGTACACACTCTACTTGAAAGTTAAAATTTAGCAACCCCGCATTGCAAGAACAAACATAAGATGTGGGAAAAATATGAATACCCTTCCGTGATACTGGAAAATATATATTTGTTCCCTGTCCCACACCTGGTATCCAGTCCCTAAAACCCTGGAAATCTCCAGCACATGGGTATCTTTTGTACATTAATAAAAACCCTGGTGGGGCCTGGCAGGATATCTCAGTGGTCTAAAGCGCCTGCTTAGGAAAGCTTGGGCAGCTGCAGGGACCACAGTTCGATCCCTGGCACCACATGCTGTGCCAGCCCTGCCCTCAGGGTAGGCTGAGCCGGCCATGAAAATAAATAAAAGTTGTGAAACAAGGAAAATAAAATACAAATTAAAAAAAAAAACAAAAAAAAACCTGGTGCCTGGGACTCCCAGGGTAGCATCAGGATGGGGCGGTCACCAAAAAACCTAGGCATGGTCAGTGGCCAGGAGGTTGGACCTTCATGCTCACCCCCAGCCTCTGGAGAAGAGTGGCTCAGAGATGGGTAAGGGGATCGCTGATGGCCAGCGATGGGCTAGTCATGCCTGAGGAATGAAGCCTCCATAAAAACCAAGAGCGGGGCTTGGACGACTGGACACATGGGATTCGGAGGGCTCCCCTGCAGCCCCTCCTCCCCAAATACTTGGCTCTGCACGGCTCTCTGTCAGGCTATCCTCGGTGTTCCTTTCCACACCCTCTACTCTATAGAGCTACCTACACAGGTAGGTAACGTGTTTCCTGAGGCTGGTGAGCAGCTCTAGCCCTCACTAAGCTTAGGGGCGGGAGAGGGAACCCATTCCCACAAGGAACATCTGACTGGGTGCAGCACCTCGCACCTCCTGGCAGACAGGGTTGCCGGCCCTGGCTGGATCCATTGGAAAACTGCTTAGGAAGGGTAAACAACCATACACATGTGGTATCCGAAATGAGCCAAGTGGGGCGCATATAAAGGGAAAAAGACTGTTTGCTCCCTCTTACCGTCATACCAAATCTGTACAGAAATTACAGGCCAACTACTTACTCGCTGGCTGGTTTGTGTCTGGCAATGCTATAATAGTTGGTGCTCACAATGCACCCAAAATGTGACCCTTGGACTTCAAACTGCAAGCTCCAGGGTGCAAGCAGCAGATGCAGATGGAGGCTTTCTCTGTGGTCCTCCTCTCTAGGGAAGGCCAGATTTGCCATGCTGCAGTCTCTGCTATGAGCCTCTTCCCCAGGTAGCAATGGGGAGATGAAGGAGGAGAAGGCATGGCAGGAAGCAAGGAAGCCGCAGTTATGCCACTGGCGGAGCCAGGCAAGCTTGGTGCTGGGCGGCGCTGTCCTTCGGGCTCTCTTACCTCCCCAAGAGTTCATTCAGTCTTCCTCCAGAACTGCCTTACCCTGCTTCCTAACCCCCAAGAAGAAGGCATATGAGCTTGGCATCCACTGGGTACTGGGTACATGCCCAGGAATGGATGAACCTGCTCCACCTCATCTGTCTGCTGCTGTCGGTGTATTTCTCAAACTGACGGTTTTGTTGTTGTTATTGTTGTTGTTGTTGTTTTTTACGGGACTGGGGTTCAAACTCACGACCTCGCACTTGCCAGGTAGGCACTTATAACTCGGAGCTATCTTCCCCAGCACCCCCAGACTCAGGTTCTGTAGCCTGGAATCTGAGTTCTGTGCCCCCACATTATGCTCGCAAAAATTTGTAAATGTTCAGAAAAGTCAAACCTACAGAGACTAAAAAGATGAGCTCTTGCCTGTTGGGAGCCACAGGAGGCCTAGAGGAATGGGTAGCAGATGTGAATAAGAGTAGGAATTTTTTTTTTAGGAATGATGAAAATGTCCTACAAGTGCAATAATAGCTGCATAATTCTGTGAATTTTTCTTCGAAAAGGCCATTGAATTATACATTTTAAATAGGTGTTTAGTATGTGCATTATACTTCAATTAAGCTGCTAAAAAGGAAATAGAACTGCAACAACAAAACACAAGACACTTAGCTTTTTAAAAAAATGACTGACTCAATGAGTTTGATACTATAAAAACACACCAATGGAATATATGATTTAGGAAGACCAGAGACTGTTCTTTCTCCTTTGCTAGGACTAGCTTCTTTTTATTTTTACTACATATGTTGTTCTTTGGTATGGGGGAAACTAGTAAGGTTTTTAAAAAACAGAAGTTGTAAGCCAGGCGTGGTGGCACACGCCTGTAATCCCAGCACTCGGGAGGCTGAGGCAGGAGGATCGGTGTGAGTTCGAGACCAGCCTGGGCTACAAAAGTGAGCTCAAGGCCAGCCTGAACTGCATAGTGAGACCCTGTCTCAAAAAGGCAAAAAAAAAAAAAAAAACAAAAACCAACAACCCAACAGTTGTACATGACAACCAGCCAGACAGCTCAGCAGACTAAAAGACCTGCTTAAGCAGGCATAGGGACCAGGGTTTGATATCCAGTATGCCATGCTGGCCCCGCCCCTGGGGGGGCACTAAGATGGAAACTGAGACTGGGTGTCAAAGTGTGTGCTTGTAATCCTAGCACATGTGAGGCTGAAAACAGAAGGATCACTGAGTCCAATCTGTGTGGTGAGATCCTACAGATCCTGTACTAAATACATTAAAATAAATAAATACCGTATGTGTTCTACAGGGTTTTGGCTTGTGGTCAAGAGCTAAACTATAGGGATTGGGGAGATAGCTCCGTGGCACAAGTGCCTGCCTAGCAAGTGCAAGGTCCTGAGTTCAAACCCCAGTCCTGAAAGAAAAAAAAAAAAAACCTCTTAGGAGGAAATGGTTAATTCAGAAATATTAATGACTCCCAGGAAAGAACCTTTACCCATAGAACTGACATGAACATGCCTATCCAGTGAAGACAAGTGAGCAACAAATGTAAAAAAGCAATGCAGCAGAAGGAGCAAGGGAGTCTGGGCCAATGGACAAGGCTGGGCAGTCCCCGTGTCCACAGTGACTGGACAGCTGGCTGATGGGGCCGGGAGCACCTGGTACCCATTACTCGCTCAGCTCTTAGCTATCTACAGTGAAGCGAATACTCAAGTGTTTTGTTCTTGAGACAGGGTCTCGCTGTGTGGTTCAGGGTGACCTTAAACTCATGGGGAGCCGCCTGCCTTGGCCTCCTGAGTGCTGAGATTCCAGGTGTGTACCACTCACACTCAGCTTAAAAAAAAAAAAAAGCAGTGGCTATAATACTTTGTGATTCATTAAAAGTAATTCCCACCCAAGTCATATACTAAACTGTACCCTAGTGGTGCAAACAGCAAAATCCAGACAGTAGGACTGTTCATTTCAGAGTCCTAGCTATGTTCACAAGCAAAAAGATGAAGGGGGAATTAGGGGCTCAAAGAGATCCGTAAAAGATGGAACAACCAAATGCAATCGGAGGACCTTACTTGGAACTAATGCAAACTAAAAACACAGGACTTTTATAAGAAAACTGGGGGGGTGGGGGGACACAGTGCTGGGGATACAGCTCAGCAATATAAGTGCCCACCTAGCAAGCACAAGGTCCTGAGTTCAATTCTCATTACCACCAAAAAAAAGAGCCTCCTGGGAAATCTGTACACAGGATATTTGACATCAAGGAACAATTCTTAGATATAATAACGGTATGGTTATGCTCAAAAAAAAAAAGTTCTTATTCTCTGGAGATGAACTTGAATTATTTATGGGTGAAATGACACTACACATACAATTCCCTTCCAATGATATGAGAC
>PVJA010015090.1:0-10368 GCA_004027025.1 Myocastor coypus | reverse complement strand
AATCCGAACGCTTGGGAAGTTGAGGTGGGAGGAGCTACAAAAATTAAAGGCCAACCTGAAATACATAGGGAGCTCAAGACCAGTCTGAATTATGTAGTAAGACTCTAGGTCAAAAAGCCAAAAATTCACTGATAAAAAGGGGCATAGGGATGTAGCTCAGTGTGAAGGCACAACCTGGGAGGTCGAGAAGCTTCTGGGAGGAGGTGTCCCATGTGGCCTGAATCTTAGTGACAAGAGGAGCTTGCCTGTGGGGGGCAGTGTTGAGCCGGGGTCTCTTGTTCTGCTCGGAGCCTAGGGGTGTCCCAGGGGCAAGAGGCACCTTCCCAGCAGGGGCTTGACTTGGCTCTATTTTGTCTCAGGCAGAGGGCAGCAGGCAGGGCTGGACAGGGCCACAGGGAGGACAGGTGGGAGCTGGCCAGTGCTGTCCCAAATAGGGAACTGCTTGGGCGACTGCCTTAGGTTGTTGCAGAGAGCCCCACCACTTGGGCACAGGCCCAGGAAGGGCAGTGAGGGGCTGCCGCTGGCTCTGCCCCACGTCCATCCTCCACCACCCTTGCAGGGTGAGAACATCACCAACGCCCCTGAGCTGCAGCCCAACGCTGTCACGTGGGGCATCTTCCCTGGGCGAGAGATCATCCAGCCCACTGTGGTGGATCCCGTCAGCTTCATGTTCTGGAAGGTAAAGAATGGAAGGAGCCTCCCCCACCCACTTGAGAACCCTGAAGAGATAGCATCGCCCAGTCCCAAGGTTCTGACTAAAGGCCACCACCCCAGGGCCTACAGATTTGGCCTTGAAGGCCACACATGCTTATGAGTATTTCTGAGGTCGGTGGGAATGGCATGGGCCCTGGGCCTTGCTCTGCTCTTCAACCTGTCCACTAAGGCAGCAATAGGAGCCCTGGGCATGAGGGGCTGGCTTGGGGGCATCCTATTGACCTTGCATGTGTGTGTGTGCGCGCACACATGCGTGTGTGCCTGCACCTGTGTAGGACGAGGCCTTCGCCCTGTGGATTGAGCAGTGGGGCAAGCTGTATGATGAGGAGTCGCCGTCCCGCATGATCATCCAGTACATCCACGACAACTACTTTCTGGTCAACCTTGTGGACAACGAGTTCCCGCAGGACAACTGCCTGTGGCAGGTGGTGGAAGATGCATTCGAGCTGCTCAACAGGCCTGCCGCCCCCTCGGAGGAGGTGGAGGCGCCGTGACCTGCGTCTACCCCTCCCTGTCTTGGTTCTACCAAGCGCCCTCAGACCTGGCCCCCACGATATTTCCATGCTGCAGGGGATCGCATCACCCTCCTGGGAAGGAAAGGACACTCGCCTGGTGCTTCTAGAGAACTCGCACTTGGGGCGTCTGCAGCACAGGCCAGTTGTGGGCAGCAGGCTCTTGTGAGATTGAAGAGTGAAGGTTCTGGGAGTTGGCAGCCAGAGCCCCAGGACCTGGTCTGAAGGGACAAACCACTGCCCCCTGCTCAGCTGGCCAGCAGGGCTGGCTCCTAGCATGCCAAGACATCTTGGCACCTTCTACCTGAGGCCTTGGCCAGGTGCATCCCCTTCTGCAGTGCTGTATGTTCTGCTGCCTGCTGGGAACCATCAGGTGCCCCTTAGGACTGAAGACAGTCCCAGCCCTCAAGCTCGCTGGGGCCCTAGCTGACATTTCTGTCCTAGTAACTGTCAGGCAAAGATGAGGTTTGACTGATGGGGACCCCAGCTCTGGCCAACATAGTGCTCAGCCCCTCTTGCTGGCTGTTTCAGGCAGCCACACCAGCCTGCTGGCTTGGCTGGCCCGGCAAGAAGGAGAGTTGCACCCAGTGGGCTCCTCTCCCCTCCTCTCCCGGCCCAGCTGGCTGAGGTGGAGGGTGGCTTTGGAAGGTTGTGCAAGAGTAGTAGTTAGGACCACAGAGGCCCTTATTGAGCTTGAGCTCCTGGCAATGTTGTTGCATTCCATGAATGTGGGCCATATTCCTGTTTGCGAGTCTGTGGGGACAGTCTTGTGGCCACAGCTGGATATGGGCCCTGCCCCATGCCCTCTGCAGCCCAAGGGTCAGGCAGTGGCCAGCCTGTTCCTGGAGGCTGCTGCCTCCCCTTGGGCTCCTGGCTGCCAGGTGCTGATGCCACCTGGGTCAGGAAAGGCCACCTGTCTCCGGAGTCCTGGAGGGCCTGGCTCTTTCAGTCCCTGTGGAGGCCCCTCCCCCTAACCTGGCAGCCAGGCCCGACACCCAGGCTTAGAATAGCTCTACCTTGTGACCTAGGCAGCCCCACTCCAAGAGGAGCAGGCACTGCTAGGCGCTCGGTACCCAGCCGCCAGCAGCTACTGTGCCACAGGTCAGGCCTTGACCTCACTGATGGTGACCCTGGGTTGAGCCTGAGGCCACCAGTCAAAGCCTGGGCACCACCATTAAGGCTGCACACTTATCTCCCCAGAAAACAAAAGGACAACAGGGGTCAGCAGGGAAAACCCCCCTGCTGCTCTGCAGTGTCCAGAGGCACCCATAGTTTGAAGGCCAGCTGGCAAGGTGTCCTAAGCCCGCTGCTGTGCCTGGGAAAGGACCCAGCTGTCTTCTGGCTCCTGTAGCCGCCTGGCCACTTGCAGCTGCAGCACCCACCGGCGCCACACCCTCCAGACCTGTCCCAGGTGCCACTGCCTGAGCTGAGGGTGGAGGTGCCCAGAGGAGCCCCCTCAGGGTGCTCTCCATCGCCCCAGCCCTCTGCCTGTCTTGCAGCTGGTGATGTCAAGGTGGCTGAGGTGGAATGGTGTGGGCAGGGGAGGGTGAGATCCAAGGAGCCATGGGTAAAAGGTGCTATTGTAGGGTCAGGAGAAGGATGGGTGATGCTGCCAGGCCCACTCACCAGGCTGCAGGAGAGCTGCCTGGAGCATCTGTCACCCTCAGACACCAGTGCCATAGATACCTCCTCCTGGGGGCCAAGAGGGAAGACTGCTCCTGATCTGCTCTTGCTTCTCTGGGGCCCTGTGGCATTGAGCCCTGGCCTCAGGCCACCCCAGTGTGTTCATGCAGCCACCTTCCCATAACCCAGCCTGCTCAAAGGACCCTTGGCCTTGGGGGACTTTGATCCCAATGCTATTCTGGTGCTCTAGGGGCCCTGCTCAGGCCCCAACTGTGTCTTGGCCACAGCTGGTAGCAAAGACAGGACACTTCCCGGAAAAGGGCATTAGGGCAGGTGAGGTTAGCACATTGCTTCAGGCTGTCCCTTAGCTCCCACCAGAGTTGAGGCCATAGAGGCAACAGGTGGTGAGAAGCCTGTGCCTCCCCTCCCCCTCATCCCTAGGTCCTCGCGGGGCTGGGCAGGAAAGGAACTGCAACCTCTGCACAGCCAAGAGATTTAAAAAGGAGAAAGTGGGTGAGGAAAACAGTAAATACACATAGTAGCCAGAATAGGGTGGAGAGGAATGGAGGTCCAGGCCCCAAGGCCTGCCCCCAGCCCTCCACTCAGATACCCAGGGGCTAGGTCCCCTTACTGTCAAGCCCTGTGCTTTGGCTTGTGTCCAGAAGCTTTGTATCTAAATGACAGAATACTTAACCATGGGTGTGGACCCAGTGAGCCTGCCTGCCCATCAGCAAGACCCTGCATTCCTGCACCCAGATGGGAGGCTTCACCTCATCCTGAGACCTCCCGTGACCCCTGAGGACCCCACAGGAAATGGAAAAGACACCCCTGGGTAGTGTAGGCCATCCTCCCACCTGCTAAATTCACCCAATCAGAGGAGGGAGCTGGTAAGAGTCCACCTAGGTCAGGACCAGGCCTGAGGTGGTTGCCACTGACCACACTTAGGCCTTACAACATTGACTTGGAGGCTACTCCAAGTGTGCAGGTGGGGCGCTCCATGTCACCGCATGTCTGTCTACCCACGTGGCCAGGTGAGAGGGTGCTGTGCTGCGTGGACAGCAGTAGAGAGGGATGGGAAGAGCCCACATGGGATGTGTCTGGGCCTCCCAGGAGTGGAGTCCTCAGTACGCCATCTAGAGGTGAAATAACGGATGCCCCCGCACTTGCTATTGACCAGTCTGAATTCTGCAAACCTCCAAGTCTCACCTAATTCCATCGAAAGAGCAAAAACCGCTTGAGTTCTTTTCTCAGAATCTATAATCTCTGCCCTTGCTGGCATCCTAGTGGCCCTCAGAAGCGCCACTCTGTCCTTCGTGATGGGCCCCAGGCTCCTGTGCAATTGCTTCTTTAGGCCTGGCTATGGTCATGCCCCATTTGCCAGTGTCAGGACTGACAGCTTTAGGTCTGAAGAGGGGCTGGTGAGTACTTGTGAAGAGAGGAAATTAATTTTTTACTTTTATATTTGATTCTTTTCTGTAATGAGCATATTTTGGTCTAAAAAAAAGTTGATTAAAATGAGATAGTCCTCATGTATCTATCTCAATCTGGACTGTACATGATGTGTTATGAATTCAGCTGTCTCCTGAGCAGACACATACCCCACACCTGGGACTGTACCGGACCAGTAGCTGCAAGCACTCAGCGGTGTTTGTTGGTGGACCCAGTGTTACCTGCTCCCCAGCGCCAGGAGACAGTGCAAAAGCCAGTTATGGGTGGGGTCTGTAGGGCCTTTGGGGCCCTGGAGAAGCACCTAGCCATGCTACCCCATGGGCTGGAATAAGCTGAAGCTACAATCTGTTGTCTGACCGTTTTAGAGCCCCACCCATCTGGGTGCCACCTCACCTGCCTCCAACGGGCTAGAGCATCCGTCAGCAGGAGGCGCCCCCTGCCGGCAAGCCTGGGCCAATGCCTGAGGTCAGTGCTTGAGACCTGGTTCTGAGCATCCAGCTGCACTCTGAGGAAGACTGTCCGCCACTGGGCCCAGTGGGTCTTAAGGAGGCAGCCAAGCCCAGCCTGCAGGTGCTAAGTAAAGGCTGCTTGCAGGATGTGGCCTTGAGCCCAGGACACTACGTGCCTGTAGGAGAAGCACCCAGAGCAGGCCATCAGGGCATGCTTTGCAAGACAGGCCACCAAAGCCCCAGGCCTGTGCCCTCCCTTGACCCCCTCACAGAATCGAGTTAAATGGGCTGGAGAGGCTCTCAGAAGAAGAGGCTCTCCCTGTTTTGAGGGGCAGCCCTGCCAGCCACACCTTGCTTCCTCTCCACAATGCCCTGCCCACTGGCTCGCGAGACTCTGGGCAAAGCAGTCCCACATATCTGGCCATGAAGCAGGAGAGGACTGTTCAGAGACTTCCCCCAGGAGGGGCCCCCAGCTAGAAAGTGGTAAGGCCTGGCCTCGCCTGTCCAGCTACAAGGTCAGGCTGACCTCTTCCCATCCCCAACCACCCTCTGGGCCTCTGCCTGCCACCTGGCCACCAAATATGTTCTACCCCACTACAACCAAGCTGAAACCCCAAGCAGGGCTGCCCTTGGGCCTCTGGACAGCATGGGCTCCGCAGCTGGCCACCGCAGGTCCCATGCAGTTCCAGGGTCCAGCACAGGGCTGCCTGCCGGGCCTCATGGCACTAGCCCAGAGACGCTTGCCATACCACGAAGGCCTGCTGGGCGCGGGCCCTCCTCAGCTGTCCATCTGCCTGGTGCTGCTGCACAATGCTGCTCCAGTGTAGGATGCAGGACCAGGTCACATGCTGCTCCTGTACCCTGGTTGTCCCCCCGTGGGCCTCCCAACAGGTAGCATAGGCAACCCCCAGTGCTCTTCTGCTCAGGGCATCCTGGGAGGCTGGACACTGGGCTCCAGGCACCCTTGTGTTTCTCACAAGCTCACACCAGGCCTGGAAGTGGCTGCAAAACAGGAGCAGAGGAGGGAGCTGGCTAGCTCGGAGTCACAGGTCTGATTGTCCAAAAGGACATCTCCAAGTCCCCTCTGTGATAGTGTGGGCTACACACAGCTTTGCACATACAGCAGTGTGCCTTGCAAAGGCCCTGTCCAATCCATGCCTATAGTCCCAGTACCCAGGAGGCTGATGGCTGAGTTTAAGGCCAGCCTGGCCTGCACAGCAGAACCTATCTCAAAAAAAAAGAATGTAAAAAAAAAAAAAAAAAAAAAAAGTCCTGCCCAGTGAATAAGAGCAACGGGCTTTCCTTCAGGGAATTCAGCACACACAGACCCCATGTTTTAACCTCAGTCTTGGGGAGCAGATGACTGACATTAGTGGGCTCACAGCTATGCCCTACAATCAGGTGTTTGGTGGGGAAGGGAGGAACACAACCCTCTGCTCCTGTCCTACTTGTCTGGGTGCAGAAACACAGGCATGGCCACTCGATGGCCAGTGCCTCACTGTTGTGTGGGGACTGGGGACACCATGAGCATAGATGAGTTTAGGCTGCACTGCGGGCTGAGGTCTCTTCTGGGCCTGTGGCTTAATTTTGTTTTCATTTATTGATGTATTTTTAAAATTTTTTTAATGTTTAATTTTAAGTTTTATTTTTATTTTAAGACAGGATCTTGCGGGGCATGGTGGCTCACGCCTGTAATCCCAGCACTCGGGAGGCTGAGGCAGGAGGATCGATGCGAGTTCAAGACCAGCCTGGGCTACAAAAGTGAGCTCAGGACCAGCCTCAACTGCATAGCGAGACCCTGTCTCAAAAAGACACAAAAAAAAAAAAAAAAAAAAAGACAGGATCTTGGGCTGGCAAGATAGCTCAGCAGTCTACACAGTTTTTTTGTTTTTGTTTTTTTGTGGGACCAGGGATTGAACTCAAGCCTTTGCGCTTGCCAGACAACTGCTTGTTCTACCCAGCTATTTCCCTGGCCCCTAGCTCAGCAGTCTAAAGCGCCTCTTAGGCAAGCTTTGGTGAATGCAGGGACTGCAGTTTGATTCCCAGCACCATATACTGTGCCAGCCCCACCCCCAGGGCAGGCTGAGCTGGCCATAATACAAACAAAAATAAATAAAAGTTAAAAAAAAAAAAAAAGACAGGATCTTTTTTTTTTTTTTTTTGGCTTTTTGAGACAGGGTCTCACTGTGCAGTTCAGGCAGTTCAGGCTGGCTTTGAGCTTACTTTTGTAGCCCAGGCTGGTCTCGAACTCACAGGATCTTGCTATGTAGTCCAAGCTGGCCTTGAACTCACAGTGATCATCCTATCACATCCTCCCAAGTGTATGCCAGGGTGACTTTTTTGTGACAATGCCACTCTCTTCTTCCAGTGACATTTGCAAGTGCATTCCTATTGTGACTCCACATGGCACTGTGGAGTGGACGTCTGACGAATGCGTTCACACTGCCTTAACTGTCCTCAGGAGGAGCACTGGCCAGGAGGGACACTCCTGGGGCTTAGCAGAGTCAGGCAAGAGTGGGGCTTACCATCCCTCAAAATAGATGAGATGAGGAGGGGTTGGGATCCAGCCCTCCCTCTCTGCCCTGCCTTTCCCAGGCCCCAGCCTCAGCCCCCCCACCCCCCAGCTTCACTTCACTTGGTGTCTCCTCTGGGCTGCCTCCTGCCACCAGCCCCAGAACAGCCTTCCTCGGGCCCGGGAGGTGGCCGTGCACTCAGCTCTGGTATTCATGCCTCTCACACAGAATCCATGGTCCTGGGGCTGGAGACACCACCAAGGGAGCCCTGGGTGCTCAGCCTGATCTCTGTCCCACACCCTGATGTGCCAGCAGTTCAGGATGCACCACAGTGTCCGTTCCCTCGTGCCCTGGAAGAAGGAGCTGTGGGGAAGGTGGGCAGAGGCTGAGAGAAGCAAGCCGGCCAGCCCTGTAACCTGCTCTCTGAACTGGCCTCATGCTGGGAGCACAGAGGCTTCAAGACATGCCACTGTGGAGAATCCCATTCCTAGGGAGCCCACCCTATGCTCCCAGGCCAACCTTCAGCCCTATATCCTGGACACCTACTTAGCCTGCTGGTGCTGGGACAACGGGGTCTGTCAGAGCAGCAGGGCCTGTTGGAGAGCCAGTCTCCTGCAGGCTCCCTGCAGGGACCCCAGGGACGTGGCCTCCGGACGTGGTCTCCAGGCCATGCGCAGAGCTTCAGAGGGCCAGGTTCCCTGAGAGGCACACGAGCTGAGCCAGTAACACCCTCACACCTTCCTCACCTGGGGCTGGCCTGGGGCACCAGCCCCTCCTGCATGCTCCTGACCCCTCTCTCCCAGCAGGCCACTGGAGAGCCCCGGCTTCCCAGGGTGAGGGCAAATCTGTGTGTCCTTTGCACCAGGATCTTCCTGTGGTCAAGGCTACTTCCCTCCCACGTGGGATAGCCCAGGGCCCAGCCAGCCCGCAGGGAGGAGGTGGAACCAAACTGCTATCACATGCTAGGGGCGAGGGGATGTGGCCAGCTGAGCCCTGTGCACCCCTGGGCTCCTCCAGGATTCCTGGGCCTGGCCTGGAAGGCACCCCAGTGCCACCATCTCCCACAGCAAGGACCTGCAGCTTCCTCTGGGCCCACTGCCAAGGGAGCTCAGGAGAAAGGGATCCCTCTCCCCAGCCCTCACTCACCTGCCTTCCATGATGGCAGAGGAACAGCTCGGTCACTCTCTCTGCAGCTGAGACTCAGCTGCTTCATCTGTGCCTGCTGCTCCGGGCACACCATCAGCGTCCTCCTGTGGCTGCCAGCCAAGTGGCCCTGGCATAGGGCCTCTCTTTGCACAACCCTCTGCCAGGCCTGGAAGCACCTAGGGGAGCGGAGGGAAAGCAGCTCTGCCGTGGAATAGATGAACCCTCTGGGGGACGATCTCTGAGCCAGGCCGAGCCTCGGCTCCTCTGTGAAATGGGCAGGTGTGAGAACCGGGCCTGCCCCCTCCTTTGGTCACAATGCTATCCCCCCAGTGGTGCCTGGATACCTCAGATCCAACCGCCTCACCCTCCCTGCTCCCATCTCACCCTTCCAGGTGGCCCCGGCCCCTGCGATGAGGTCAAGCAGTCCTCCCGATGGCCCATACCACCTACCTAGGCACTTCCCCAGCCCCACCTTAACCTGCAGCAGCCCCTCCCCTACCCCACTCCAGGTCAAAACTAGCCTCAGGGGCATATCAAAGACTGAGATTAACAAATAAATGAATACATAAAAAGAAACTTACAGATCTGTGGCCCTTTCCGCCCCCAGGCTCAGGTGGCGTTTGCACACATCCTGCGACCACGAATTTCCTATGTGTCTCCACCTGCCCTGGGTCCCTCAGGAATGCCCATGGTGGACCTTGCACTCAGCAGGATCAGCTGGCTTCCTGTCCCCAGCTAGAAGGGGTGGGAGCAGATCCACCTCCCCTACCTGAGAGCCAGTCTCTCTCAGGCTGGGAGGCCGCTGGAGACACAGCTGTCCTTTGTGTCCTCTGAGTGACCTTCCTGAGAGATGCCATCTCCTTCCTGGCCTGGTCTTTCTGGCACCACAGAAGGAAGACTGAAGAGTGAGGAGTGGGAGAAGGGGAGAGGGAGGATCCAGGCTGGATAGGGCCAGGACACCTAGGTTGCAGCTTGTGCTGTTTCAGGGGACTCTCCTGCCAGGTGCCAGGCTCTGTGATGAGTAATCCCACATTCTCGCCTCTGGAATGGGCCACTGTGAGCGTCAGAGGAACCCAAATGTAAGGTGTGCCCTTCTCACGCTGTGCATCCCGAGCTGGTCGCTTAACCTCTCTGAGCCTCTGCTCCCCATCAGTAAGATGGGCACTGTACTTTGTGGGAAGCCACAAATGAGACCATGTATGGTAAAGAACAAATCGTAACACTGACCCCTTAAACCCTGCCTGGGTTGGCTCTGTCCCCGACACGCCACTCGCTCACCTGCCAGCTGCTGCAGGACCTGCAAGGTCTGTGCTTTCCCGTCTCCACCATCTCCGTAGTCTCTGCTGTCCGGTCGCTGCCCAGGCTTTGATGGAGGACGCTGGGCTCCCTCCTCTTTCCTCAAGCTGCCTGCCCTGCAGGGGCCCAGAGACAGACATTGCCCGGGCTGTGGAGACACAAGGTCCTGGCACATGCATCCCAGCCCAGGGAGTGCAGAGCCCCTGAGTTCGTGCCTCTGTCCGGCGGGTCATTTTATTTTTGATGCTAGGAGCTGTCGTGGGGCCAGGGCTCTGTGTTTGCTTTATTCTCTTCCACTTTGTGCTTTGTGCTTTGTGTGTGTGTGTGTGTGTGTGTGTTTGGTACTACATATGGAGCCCAGGGTCTTGCACATATAGGAAAGTACTCTATCACTGAGCTACACTTCCAGATAACTATTTAGATTTTTTTCCCACAGGGGGAGACAGGATTGGGAGTTGAACCCAGGCCTTGGCACTGAGCTGCAACCCCGCCTGGTTTCATCTTTCTTTTTTTTTTTTTTCCCCCAGGACTAGGGTTCGAACTCACGACCTTACTCTTGCCAAGGCAGAGTACTTGTGCCACGGAGCTATCTCCCCCATCCCTTGAGCTCACTTTTGTAGCCCAGGCTGGCCTCGAACTCACACTGATCCTCCTGCCTCAGCCTGC
>PVJA010015089.1:32269-46176 GCA_004027025.1 Myocastor coypus | reverse complement strand
TGTTTATTTATTTTTATGGCTGGCTCAGCCTGCCCTGAGGGCAGGGCTGGCGCAGCATGTGGGGCCAGGTATCGAACCAGTGGTTCCTGCAGCCGCCTGCAGGCGCTTTAGACCACTGAGCCATCCTGCCAGGCCCCTACACGAGATCTTAATAAAAGTTTGAGTAAACAAAGGGATAAAGCAGAGGCAGAAGTTGGGAGTGTGGAAGTTAAAGAAGGAAGACTTTCAGGGAGGCGGAAGCGGTCAGCTGTGCTGACAGGGCTGAAGAAAGCCCGTGGGATTTGGCATCCGGATGCCTGGCCGGAACCAAGAGGCAGCGTGCAAGTGTCAGGGACAGGGCCAGCCTGCATGCACTCAGGAGGGCGGATGAGAGTGCGGCAGGAAGTGGACACGAACCAGATGTGCGACAGACGGCACGAAGACGAAAACGAGCACGTTTGGAGACAGGAAGGTGGGGTGTAACTAAAACTGGCCAGCAAATGGGGCGCCTCAAGGTCCTGGAGCACCCACGGAGCACAGGGCTCTGGGCCTGGACCAGCAACAGTGCAAGAGATGGGAACCAAACTGGGACCGCGGTGGCCACCTCCCGCTGAGCACCCTCCCTGCATGGGAGACGGTACTTTTATTTTTAAGTTTTTCTCCCTTTTCACCCAGCCCAAGCCCAAACTTGCTTTGCAGAGTTTGTTCTTAAAATCTACTCATATAAATGTCAGTTTTATTGAAATACTGGACTATTTGATGAATTTTCTATTTACCTTTTAAGTTGTTTGGTGTCGGGTGAAACTTCAAGGTTAAAATTCAAGCTCAGAACTAACAGGCAAACCTATAGGCAGAGCTTTCAAGAGCAGAACCAGTGAAGATTTATGATGTGGATGTTTATGATAAAACAATCTCTTTCATGATGTTAACCAAGTTTGATCCTAGTCAGCTTTAAAAGGAGAATTTTAAGAAATAGTGTGAATTTGCCTACAGCATATTGTAAGATGGGCCAGGCATGGTGGCATACACTTGCAAGCCCAGCACTCAGGAGGCTGAAGAGGGAATATTGCAAGTTCCAGGCCAGCCCCAGCTATTTAATTGAATGCCGGCCTGAACTACATAGCTAGACCTTATCTGACAAAGGACCAAACAACAAAAGAATATTGTAGGGGTGGGAGTATAACTTGGTAGTAAAGCACTTGTTTAGCATGCCAAGGCCCTGGTCCCAAACCCAGCACAGTATAAAGAAAAAAAAAGTGGTCACAAAATACAGAGTACATAAGCATTTTTTTATTCATTCTATAGATATGTATTGCATACCCTGCATGTGGTAGGCTAACAGACATACATATGTGGGTACAGCAATGCCCTGACTTACAAACATAACAACTGCAAACCTCCACAGGTATGAACAGGCCTTCCTGCATTATGAACATTTCATAACTGCGAACAAATCGTTGAAGTAGCTCACATGTCTGCTAGACACTGTCACAGTGGTGCTGTTGTGTGCTTACTATATGGTGTGACAGTGTGTGGTAATACAGTCTTAACTATATTTTTGTGTGTGTGCTTGGTTTTTCTATGCTTTTCTTTTCCTTTCCTTCTTTTTTTTTTGCCTTTTTGGGATAGGGTCTCGCTATACAGTTCAGGCTGGCCTTGAGCTCACTTTTTTGAGACCAGGCTGGTCTCAAACTCACACCGATCCTCCTGCCTCAGCCTCCCAAGTGCTGGGGTTACAGGCATGTGCCACTATGCGCAGCTCAAAAAATTTTTTAAAAGAAAAATTTTTTAATTAATTAATTATTTATTTGTTATAGGGTCTCACTCCGTGGTTCAGACTTGTGATGATTCTCCTGCCTCAGTCTCCCGGGTTTTGGTGGCCAGCGTTAAGGCACAACATCTGGCATGGGAGATTGAACTCAGGTCCCTGTGCTTGCCATGCAGGTGCTTAGACCACTGAGCTACCTTTCCAGCCTGGCTTTCTATGCTTTACACTGTATATTTGTATCACTGTATATTTGTTGGGTTTATGGTCGAATCTGACAACTATCAATGTCTGCCCAAAATATAACTCATTCAAATGTTGAGGACTTCCTGTCATCAGGAACTTAATTTGGTCATTTCTTTCCCTACCACTTTGGGAATTCAGGATTTAAGTGTTAAAAGGGGCTAGTTATGTAAATAGTTTCATTTTTACTTTTATTTTTATTTATTTTGTGGAACTGGGGATTGAACTCAGGTCCTTGCACTTGCCAGGCAAGTGCTTATTCTACTGAGTTATCTCCCCAGCCCCAATAGTTTCAATATTTATTAGAGATGCTAAGGCAGAAGTTTACAGCAAAGACACAAAAGAATAACATAACTTCTGTGAAACTTTTCCATTTTTCAAGTGCTCAACATATATTTTAAATTGAGACTAAAGAGAAGAAAGCCAGCTTGCAGATGCCTTTTGGAAAACGTACATGGGACACCTGGACTCCAAACATACACACACACTCACTGTCAGTATTTTTAAAAGGAGCTAGAGATGGGTGTGGAGGTGCACGCCTGTAATCCCAGTACTTGGGAGGCTGAGGCAAGAGGATCAGTGCGAGTTGAGACCAGCCTGGGCTATTAAAGTGAGTTCAGCGGGGTGTGGTGGCGCACGCCTGTAATCCCAGCACTTGGGAGGCTGAGGCAGGAGGATCGGTGTGAGTTCGAGACCAGCCTGGGTTACAAAAGTGAGCTCAAGGCCAGCCTGAACTGCATAGTGAGACCCTGTCTCAAAAAGACCAAAAAAAAAAAAAAAGTGAGTTCAAGGCCAGCCTGAACTGCATAGCAAGATCCTGTCTCAAAAAGATAGATAGATAGATAGATAGATAGATAGATAGATAGATAAATAAATAAATGAGGCTATAGACAAAGGAGTGTTTAATATGATGCTATTTTATTATTATAAGGAGCATATTTTATTGAATACATACTATGTAAATAGAATGTTATATAAATACTATGTAACATCTGTAAAAGATACATACGTAAAATATTAGTGGGGTTACATCCAAATGATAAAATTACTGGAATATTATTTTCTTCCCTATACTTTCTTCTTTTTACTTATTGTTTTGTTTTATGGTGGGAGGAACTAGGGATTGGAAGCAGGCCCTTCATACTGGGCTACCGCTATTGTTATTATTATTAATTTAGAGTCAGGGTTTTGCTAAGTGGCTGAGTTGCCCTGTTGGACTCAAACTTGCTATTGTCCCAGAGTGCTGGCAATACAGGAATGCACTACTGTGTCCAACTTCACACAGGAACTTGTAAAGGTGGCAGGTAGAAGTGGGGCATTTGTAGTCATTTATCTCTCCTTTGTCGGAGATCAAAACCTTCCTTGAGGCTGGGTGTGGTGGCACATGCCTATAATCCCAGAGCGTGGGAGGCTGAAAATAGGAGGATCACTATGAGTCTGATCTGTGTAGTGAGACCCTGTACTAAATATAGAAAAAAAAAAAAAAAAAAAAAAAAAAAAAAAAAAAAAAAAAAAAAAAAAAAAAAAAAAAAAAAGAAGGCTAGGGGTGTAGCTTAGTGCAAGAGTTCAATCTTCAGTGATATATATATATATATATCCAAACAGAAAATACCCAAAACCAAAAGCACACACAACTCTCCTAGTATATATATATATATATATATATATATATATATATATATATATACATATACACACAAACACATTTATATATATTATGTTATATTTTAGGAAAGGGTCTACAGGGTGTTCAGAGTCTCACTACTAGATCAGACTCATAGTGATCCACCTGTTTACAGCCTCCCAAGAACTGAGATTACAGGTGCATGCCATCATGCCCAGTCTCAATGGCCAGTTCAGTGCACCTGGAGAAGCAGGGCAGCATGGCAGGTCTGGGGATCAAGCCCCTGGCCCCTGTGCCTGTTTGCAGGTGATTTAATCTGCTGGACTATTTGGCCGGCCCTCTTCTAGAACCTTCCTAGCAGCTACCTCTTTACATGCCACATAGTGATGCCACACAGTTAATGTAATGAAAAATATGGAGAAAAGTGCTATCCTCAATATAAAGCAGAGCCGGCCATAGCCCAGGGCCAGGCTGTTCCCAGTGGAATGCGGCGTGCACACAGGCACAAGTCCCACACAGAGACCTACCCAATCAGCCCTGGAGAGTGGCAGCAGGTCTTTCTCCTCTCCCTCTAAGGTGAGTGACAGCCTGAAATGCGACGCCACCTCCACCATGCCAAAAAACAAGTGCCAAGGACACTCCTGGTGCTGTGGCCATGAGGCACCCTGGTTACACAATGTGGACTTTGAGCAGCTGAGCCCTGGTTCTGGATGTGACCCTTCTATCAGTGTGCAGTCTTCACTGAGTCACTCTGCTTATCTGTGCCCATTTCCTCACCTGAGAGCAGGTAGCTCTTTCTTTTTTTTTTGAGACAGGGTCTCGCTATACAGTTCAGGCTGGCCTTGAGCTCACTTTGGTAGCCCAGGCTGGTCTCGAACTCGCACCGATCCTCCTGCCTCAGCCTCCCAAGTGCTGGGATTACAGGTGTGCACCTCCACGCCCAGCATCAAGTAGCTCTTTCATATCTTCCCCCACTTTAGTGCTCTGTGGTACTGTGTTACTGTTCACCTGCCCTTGGCCTGTCCCCCAACACCAGTGAGCCCCCAAGAGCTCGAATCATTCAAGACACGCTCTCTCACACTAAGACACAAAACGCACTTTTAGAGAGCAGGAGAAGGCACTGATGACTTGTCACCATTTACTGGGCATCACAAGGGACGGCAGTGAGTTCAGATTAAAGAGGGAGGTCAGGCTACGACCTCTACTGAGCTCAATGACTTTACCACATTTCTAGTTTTATATTTTTTGAGGCAAGGTTTCACTATAGAGTACAGGTTGGCCTTGAACTTATGCATGTAGCACAGGCTGACCTCCAACTCATGCTGATCCTCCTGACTCAGCCTCCCAAGTGCACCATGTCTGAGAGTGACTTTACAATCTTGTTGGAAAGGACTATAGACAGCAGATAAGCACTTTTCAAAGATGTGGAGAACGCCACGACAAAGGAAAGGATGGTGTGGTCAGAGCAGCTGGCCAAACCAAGGTGAGGGTGACAGAAACCTGCCCGCAGGAAGTGACACCCAAATGAGGCCTGAGGGCCGTCCCTTCAGATACTGTAGAGGGTGTCTGGCCTACACAGGGAGCTCTAGAGACACCCACTTTTTATTCCTTGCTGGCTGCCTATGTCTCTTCTCCTTCCTGCAGTGCTGTCTGCCGACCTTCTGCCAGCGAAGCCCTGGGCTGGCTGGGCCTCCTCGACCCACTCCACCTGCATCACCACCCTCATCTCTGCCACGGCAAAACCTCTGTCCCCATCACAGAAGCAGACAGGTGAGCCTGTGTACAAAGTGTACAAAGTCTGAAGTGACAGAGCAAGCAAATTAAGGAGTTACTATTTGCTTTTCCAAATTCTTCCAACTAGAGCAGCTTTAAATAATTAGATGTCCCTAGTGTTTTTTTTAAACATGATTCAGTTTACAAACATTGTAATTGCCCAGATCTCTCTGGGAACATTAGCTCCTTTAAGAAGGAAGGTGAATCACCAACAAAACTTTCATGCTGAGAGAAAGGGACAAGGATGACACGTTCTTAAGGCTTCTTTACTCACTTGATGAATCATGAACCATAGAGCAGTTTTAGCCATGAATTGATAGGTAGAAGTTAATTTTATCAGGCAGTATTCCTATGTATAAATGGTGTGTCTATAAACTCCACATTAAACACATATCTGCATATTAATGTATGTATTATCTTTTTGTATCTTACATATCTTGTAGCATATGTTATGTATCTGTGTACATAAATACACTAGATACTATATGCATAAATGTATGCTATTACTATAAATGTCCTCTAGGTTGTCAAATACAGAGTATGAATTAAAGCAGATTGGAAAAAATGGCTACAGATTTCTCTCTCTTATATGCATTTTTCTTGCCATATGACCTTGCCATCCTTCTCACCAAGAAAAAAGGTCTAACCAGATGTCACACAGGCCTATAATCCTACCGTTCTGGTGGGCTGAGGCAGGAGGACCGCAAGTTTACGACAGGCGGGGCAACACAGTGAGTGCCAGGTCAGCTTGCACTATACAGTGAGATTCTGTCTCAAAAAAAAAAAAAAAAAATCCAAAAATAACAACAATGACAGCAATAGTAGCAGCAAGGAAAACAAGAAGCCAGGCATTTTGTCTCAGGCCTTGAACCCCAGTATCTAGGAGGCTGAAGTAAGAGAATCATCAAGTCAAATCCACCCTGGGCATCCTCAAGATTTAGCATGGACTCTATTGCAAAAGTAAAAAAAAAATTAAAAGTACTAGGACTGTAGCTGTGTGGATAGGCCCTGGGTTCAACCTCCAGTACTGGAAAGAACAACAGAGATAGAGTCTTTCACCTCTTTTGGCCACTGTCTCTGGGTTGACTTCCTTGGCTAGTAGGAAAACAACCCAATGCATGTGGGCTGGTGAGATAGCTCAGCCGTCTAAAGCGTCTCCTAGGCAAGCTCAGGGACTGAGGTTCAATCCCCAGCACCACTAAATAAATAAATAAAATAAAAAAACAAGTTAGAGACCTGCCTAGGCTACAAAAGTGACTTCAAGGCCAGCCTGAAATGCATAGCAAGACCCTGACTAAATCAATCAATCAATCAATCAATCAATCAATCCCCAGCACCACATGCTATACCAGCCCCACCCCTAGAGTCGCAGCCGGCCTTAACATAAATAAATAAAATTAATTACAAAAAACACAAAAACAATGCGTGCACAGTGGCGTTCCCCACTTGCTAGATGGGAGCCCATCTGGCCCCAACTGCTGGAGAGGCGCAGACCCCAGTGAGTGGAGACAGAGGAGCTTCACCCCAGGCCCAATCACAGATTCTCCTGTGAGGGAGTAGGCCCTCGAGTCCTAGGGTGTCCACCCTCAGCTGAGCTATGCCTGGTCCAAAGGGCCAACAAACTAATGGGGAGGAGACCTGTGAGGAATAATGGTTGTCAGGTCAAGCCACTGTTGTTTTGATGGTTTCTATACAGACAGATAGACAGACAGACAGGGCTTAATTTCTAATCCTAGTTGGGCGTGGTGGCGCACGCCTGTAATCCCAGCACTCGGGAGGCTGAGGCAGGAGGATTGGTGAGAGTTCAAGAGCAGCCTGGGCTACAAAACTGAGCTCAAGGCCAGCCTGAAGTGTACACCAAGACCCTGTCTCAAAAAAAAAAAAAAAAAAAAAAAATTCTAATCCTCCTGCAGCTGATCTAGGAACCATATCTTTTTGTATTTTGTTTTCCTCTTTTATGTTTTCTTGTTTTTAAGCAGCAAAGTATACATGTACTCACGTAAGAGAAGGGCGAGAAAGTGCTCCCAAAGAAATGCTCTGCAAGCCAGCCGTGGTGCAGTCTGCAATCCACCTGGCAGGAGGCAGGACCCTGTGAGTTCAAGGCCAGCCTGAACTACATGGTGAAACTCTGTCTCAAACACACACACACACACACACACACACACACACACACACACAAAGTGCTCTGCAGAGTGAGTGCCAAGTTAAGCAGGAAAGAATATATACTCTGTGGAGAACGGAATGAGGCACCTGGAAAGGACAGGGAGGGAGGAAAGGAGGGAGCAAAGACGCTACCTTTTCTTTATTCATTACAAAATAGCTTAGGTAAGAAGTGTGGTTTGGGTTGGGGTATGGCTAAGTGGTAGAACACTTGCCTAGTGTGCAAGAGGCCCTGGGTTCAATCACAAGCATTAAAAAGAAAAAAGGTTTACTGGAGTCATAATTGTAACATCTTTCTGTTTTCTTTCTATTTTAAAACTTCTGATTCTGGGGGCCCGGCAGGATGGCTCAGTGGTCTAAAGTGCCTACTTAGGAAAGCTTAGGCGGCTGCAAGGACCACGGTTCGATCCCTGGCACCACATGCTGCGCCAGCCCTGCCCTCAGGGCAGGCTGAGCCGGCCATAAAAATAAATAAATAAACAAACAAAAGTTCTGAAACAAGAAAAAAAAATAAAATTAAAAAATAAATAAAGCTTCTGATTCTCTTATTGTGTCCTTGCTTAGCTGTTGTCTTTACTAGAAAAAGATAGAGGAAAGGTAGTAAAAATGAGGCTGGCTAAGGCCAGGGTGATAGCTCCGAGGAATAAGTGCCTGACTGACAAGTGCAAGGTCGTGAGTTTGAACCCTGGTCCTGCCAACAACAAAAAAAACATAACTTCAGCATTCTGGGAGGCTGATGCAGGAGGATTAGAAATTAAGCCCTGTCTGTCTGTCTATCTGTCTGTCTCTGTCTGTGTCTGTGTCTCTGTCTTATTTCTTATGAGACCTCTATGGGTTCAATTCCTAGTCCTGCCCCCACTGCACCCACCCGAAGAAGAGCACCAATGTGACAGGATATTGAGAGAGAGGCAGTTGGAGATGTGACTTACAGGGTACTAGAACTAAGATGATGTGACAATACATCTCCTAAGTGTTCACTAACTCCTGAGAGGATTGGTTCTGTCCAATTTATCTCTGAAACTGCCTGGCAATGACCCCAGGTGTCCCTGTGTTAAATCCAAAGTTCACCTTCTAAAATTACCCTTATGGGGGCCCCGCAGGATGGCTCAGTGGTCTAAAGCGCCTGCTTGGGAAAGCTTGGGCGGCTTCAGGGACCTCGGTTCAATCCCCGGCACCACATGCTGTGCCAGCCCTGCCCTCAGGGTGGGCTGAGCCGGCCATAAAAATAAATAAACAAAAGTTCGGGAACAAGAAAAAAAAATAATAATAAAATAAATCTTTAAAAAAAAATAAAATAAAATTACCCTTATGGGGCCGGCAAAATAGCTCTGTGGTCTGAAGTACCTACTTAAGCAAGCTTAGGCAACTACAGGGACCCTGGTTCAATCCCCAGCACCACATGCTGCACCAGCCCCACCCCCAGGGCAGGCCGAGCCGGCCAAAATAAAAAGAAAGAAAGAAAAGAAAAAAAGCTAAGAAAAAAAATTACCTTTATGTCCCATTCCCTAATTTCTCTTAGTCTTTTCTACTATCACGGTATAGTTGTCTATTTTAGTATCCAAAATGTTGTCTAAGGGCTGCAGAGACAGCTTAGTGCCTGGCAAGCACAAGGTCTTCAATGTAATCCCAGGTACTCCAAAATAAATAAATAAAATTAAATATTGGTATAACTGAAAGCCAACTCAATATAGGTCAAGAAAAAACAAAAAGTCAAAACTGAAACAATATATTAGCTCTTACATTTTAAGTCCATATCAACCAAGCATGGTGCCTATAGTTCCAGCACTCAAGAGGCTGAGATAGGAGGATCTTTGTGAGCCCAAGATCAGCCTAGGTTACAAGGTGAGTACAAGGCCAGCCTAACCTGCATAAGGAGACTGTCTCAAAAAGACAAAAAAAAAAAAAAAAAAGTCCACACCAACACCATAATAGTATATCAGTGCATATCTGTGATCCCTGTGTTTGGGAGGCTGAGGCAGAAGGACAGGTAGATACCGGGCCACGTACCAAGGATGTATCTCTAAGATAATAAAATAAAAGGGCTGGGAATGTAGCTCAGCAGCAGAGCAAGTCCTTGGCATGTGAGACTCTGGATCTCCCCTTCTCCCAAATCTAAGCCATTCAGTGCTTGGTCATGTGACTTGTATAACCTGTTCCCTAAATGTGAGGTACCAAGCATGATCCTCCTTGGTGATTTTTCCAGTTAATGCCTTCAGCTCCAGGCTCCCCAGGTGGTACACTGCCTCGTTATCACAGGCTGGGGTTTCCTAGAAACAAGGGCTGAACTGGAATAAGCACCAGAGGTTCCTTCAGCCTCATGGCTCTGCTAAACCAGCTAATACAGTTTCCCAGAAAGAGACGTGGTCTTTCCTCCCAAGGGGCCTAGGGCTCTTCATGCAAACTGCTCTAAACAGTGACAAGCTCTAAGTCGCTGGGACCCCTGACTGGGGCTTGATGCAGTCACAAACTTTCCTTTATGCCAGGGGTCAAAAACTCAAATGCCTCTGGAAGCCAGAAGACAGGGCAGCTACCACTCCGAGAGTCAAGTGTTAGCAAACAGGAATTTGACATTCACCATTGTCAGATCTGTCCATTTATTTTTCAGGAAGAAACAAGAATCCTTGGTTTTATACACAATATTTTAAATTGGTAACCTTATTTTTAAAAGAAAAGGGCAAAACAAAACCTTATCTGAAAAAAAAAAAAAAAAACCCTTATCTGGCCCAGAGGCTGTCAGTTTGTGAATGTGGTTTGACTCCCTAATCCCAGAACAATGGGTGGCCACTTGCCACACATTTGCATAGCTATAGAGAGCCAGGCAGTGAGTGGGAATGGAACTGAAATCTGCTGTGAACCCTTTAGAAAGGGTTCACGACCTCAAAAGAAGAGTCTAACCTTTAGCGAGAACAGTGAGGTCTTTCCGGCCTAGCTTTCACCCCTGCTTGCCTTTCTTCCGCCTCCAACCCTGGCTCCCACCTTCGGGCCTGGTGTCTACAGGCTCTGTCTGAGTCAAGCACCCCTCCTCTTCCAGCTGTCAGGGGACACTACTGCCATCACCTCATCCTGCAAGATATGGCTCAAACACCCCCTTTTTTTTTTTGGTCTTTTTCATACAGGGTCTCCTTACGCAGTTCAGGCTGGCCTTAAACTCACTTTTGTAGCCCAGGCTGGTCTCGAACTCGCACTAATCCTCCTGCCTCAGCCTCCCAAGTGCTGAGATTACAAAGGCGTGTGCCACCGCGCCCCGCAACATCCCATTTTTGAATAGCATTACTTTCCCTCCACTCTCCCTTCTCTTCTGCATACCACCCCTCCCTTTTTGAGAATTACCCAGTATCCTAATCTAGTCTTTAAGCGTCTGTAGCCTCACTGATACAATCCCCAGAGGGCAGGAACTAGGGTTCCTTTGCTTCAGTATCCTCTAGGCCGCAAGGCGTATCTGACATTTTGAGGAAAAGGACCAATAGGAAAAACAATGACTCTGACCACCGCATTTTCACAGGCTAGAAATCTGTAAAAAGCTGGTTTTTTTTTTTTTTTTTTTTTTACAGAATCTCGCCATGTAATTTAAACTACTAGCCTCAAACTCCCCAAATCCTCAGGCCTCAGTTTCGTGGGTGCTGGGATTACAGGGATGCGCCACCACATCCTGCTAAAACACGTAGTTTTAAGAAGCTAAATTGCAACTTGGGACTTTACAAGAGGCGCGGGCAGGCGGGGGGGGGGGGGGCTCTGTATACTTTATTTGAAAAGAATAAAAGTTTAAAACTCAGTTGTGAGTATACTATCTAGGCTTTTAGAACCAGAGAATGGCTGATGTGGCTCGCGTTAGCTTTCCTTAAGCACCTCACGGTTCCCGGGCTCTCTTAACGCCAGTGGGGTGCTGGGGAGTTGCAGTCTCCAGCCGTGGCAAGCAGAAGGGCGGTGGTGGGTAGGAACCGCTCCAGCGAACGAAACCGACTTGCCGCGAGGCGGCAGCTTGCGGCGGGCGGGCGGGCGCGAGGACCTTCGCAGAGCCCATTCTTAAATCCTCCGAGCCGAGCACAGTTGTAAACTGAAACTCTAGGTAAACCCCGAGCAGCCACATTCTCTCGGCACGTTTCCTTCCAGGCCCTGTCAAAGACTTCCTGCGCGCCATCCCTCCCCAAGGCGCGCCCACTCGCAGAGCTGGGGAGACCTCGGCGCTTCCCCAGCCTCAGTCCTACCTGGAGTGGAGACCTCAGCACGCGGCGGGGCCGACGATCCATTCACAGCGTGGGAGGAATTCGGGGGGGAAAGGGGCGGGGCGGGGCGCTCCCCTCCGCCACCTTAAATCCCGGCCCCAGGAAGAGCGGCGGGAGTACCCGAGCCACCGAGCCCGCGCCGTAACGGTCTCGGAGCGCGGCGCGGCCGCCCCCGGCTATTTACGCCGCGCGTTGTGCAATCGCGCCGGCCATTCATGCCCGCGGGGACGCCGCGCCCCACTCCCGGCGGTGCGGGCCGGGTCACCCTCTGCGTTTGCATCATCCGCTTCGCGGCCCGGCGGTTTGGGTTTCCACGGCTGCCAGCGGGTCGGGGGAGGGGAGACAGCCGGGCCGTAAACTCGCTTGGCACAAGGCGGCACACGCGCCGCTCTCTGGGCGTCATCCCAGAGGCAGCAGCGCGCCCCGGGCGTGGTGGCCTCGCCTCCCGCGCGCGGGGCCAGCCGGGCAGACCGGAAGGAACTGATAAACCGAGCGCTAATGACACCTCTCCCGCCCGCGTCGGAAGTGTCCTCGCGGCGCCGGTCATTGAGAAATACCGAAGGGGCCGCGTGGGGGTGAGGCGAGGACAAGCAAGGCGCAGCTGCGAGCGCGTCGCGGGGCGGGAACGCGGGGGGGAGGGCGCTGCGCGCCTGGCTGCCTGCACCTCTGGAGCAACACGGTCCGTCCGATCCCCCCTCTCCCTTGTGCTAGGCAGGTGCGGATTGAGGGATCGGCTTCACCCCTACCTCGCGTCTCGCCCCCGGGGAACCCTGCACTCCCAGCCCTACCGGACCCGGACGGGCGAGAGGGCCGCGACGGACCCCGGAGAGAAAGCGGGCGGAGGGCCAGGCTAAAATGTCCGCAGCTCCAGCGCCCATGCTGCCGCGAGGGGGCGAGGGCTGCGGCCAGCTCCAAGTGAAACCAGACCTGCGGGTCTACTGAGCATGTTCGAGTCGCCGCCCGCCCGGGAGGGTCGCTCCGGCTCCACGCCGGGCTTTCCCGGGCGCCGGCGGGAAGGGCCGGACTGCGGGGGTCCGTCAACCCCCTCCCCGAACTCAGAACTGGGAGGTCGGATGGTGGGGCCCTGAAGGGGCTTGCCTAGGTGTGCGTGAAGTTGTTAGCAGATCGGTGAGACTTTTGAAGCAGTACCACCTTCCTGGGCCTCAAAACTCTAGATCTTGTTCATAGCTGCCTCACCCTGGTTTGCTGGACAAGGGAAGGAACAGTGATATGGGTCCTTCTTCGGCAGTGTCTCCAAATTAAAGCTCTACATAGCAAATGGTGAATTCCACAAATGTATCCGGTGCACTTCGCTAACACTCTGGTATTCAGACCAATAAACATCTGTTATTCCCCGAGTATCTTAATTTATTCTAGGGAGATGCAGAATCAGACTGCCCACAAACACCAGCTGATGAAATGAATCATTAATATCTCCTTTTTTCTCTCTTCCCTCCCCTCTCCTCCCTCCCTTATCTTGGAATCAAACTCAGGACCTCAAGCTTGCCCAGCAGGTGCTGCACCACAGAGCTAAGTCTCTAGTCCATAACATTTCCATAAAAGGCTCCTTCTGCATAATGAACAAGACACAAAGGAAATCAAAGGCTTTACTTAAACTTTTAAAGAAATGTGAAGGACGAGGATCGCAGGGGAGCCCTTGGTAATCCAGGTGACTAAAGAGAGGAGAATGTTGTCCAGACCTTCAGTCTGCAGCATCTTCCCTGTACACATCATTTTCTCTTCCAGCAGCTCTATGTTGTGGATATTATACTGACACAGTAGAGACTGAAGCGAATAAAAGAATAAAAGGCTCAAGTAACTCTGGTAACTTGGTACATAGCATTAAATGAAAATCAAAAGGCCTTGCCCAAGATGCCCCAGCTAGCACTTGACACCAGATAATTCCAGGGGGAACTTTGTCATTTTTGGACCTTAAAATGTTTTCTGTTGTTGCCCTGGCTCTACCCATCCTTCTCTGTGTTAGCAGACAACTGCTTGAGTGATGACATGGCACCAGCAGGCTCTCAGAGCTTGCCTACCTTTAGAAATTAATAACCAGCACAGGGGCCTGGCAGGATGGCTCAGTGGTCTAAAGCGCCTGCAGGTGGCTGCAGGGACCGAGGTTCAATCCCCCCCCCCC